>CATIWJ010142063.1:0-60253 GCA_949640765.1 Croton laevigatus | reverse complement strand
GTCAAGTGCGTATTCAGCTAGTGTATTAGGTGCTTGACCATAATTTTGGCATTCTAAAAGGCCATTACAGTCTCCTGTCTCGCATCTGCCTCTACCGGAGCCATCGAATTGGCAATTGGTTCGAGCCCAAATGCGAGCTTCAGTAGTTCCTGGGTTTGCACTAATGGTCCATGTTTGGCCGGAGTCGAGTTGTCGGCCGCCACCAGGTTTGGCTGCTGCCCAAACTGTGAAAGAGCATCTGTTGGTTATGTCGAAGGTGGCTGCATGGGCAAAAGTGAAGTAAAGAGTGGCAAAAAGGAAAAAAAGGGTTGGAAGTGACTTAAAGAAGCTCATTTTGGGCTTGTAAAGTAGGTTTTGGTGTATGGTAACGATGAGGAAATGTGTATGTATATATAGAAGGTGGGATCGATTGGGTTTTGGGATTACATAAAGAAGTTAGATAAGAAAGAAAATTAGAGATATAATACAATTATGAACGGTGGCTTGACTTGAATATGTACAAGTCAAGAAATGAAATTACTATTGTAAGAATGATTTGACAAACGGTAATTGTCTAGTTCTGGAAATCGAAATCGAGAATTCTTGACTTTTTGGATTTTACGCCATCCATTTCTAAATAAGTGTCTCATTTGCACTTTCTTTATTATTAAGAAAAATATTAATTAATTATATTAAAACTATAATATTTAATAGATAAAAATATCAATGTACATTTCATTTAAATGTTAGCAATTATTATTATTTTTTTAATCATATGGAAGTTAGAAAAGGAAAATCACTATATAATTTTATTGAATTTTAAGAATAGAACACTTATTTTGGAACAAATGAAATAGCAAATAGGACGCTTATTATGGGATGGATAGACTAATTTTTTTTTTTTTTCAAAATCATCGTTTTGACTTCCAAAATCAAAAGCGGTGGGTAACTATTTATAGAATCTGAATATGTTATAAATTAGACATAAAATAATTTGTACAGTTGAATTTGCAGTTATACATAATACAGTACATTGGGCAAAGCAAGGTTAAAATAGTCTAAAAAAATTAAAATTCTTAAACAAGAATTTTCCATTCACTATATAGTGTCAAATTTCGTAAACTACTACATTTTATATCAGAACTCAATGCAAATAATTCATTTAAAAAAATAAAATGTAAAAAATTGAAATTTAGAATTCTCAATTTTGAGAAGTGTAATGCTTTTTGAAAAATTACAAGGTAGAAGCTTAGTCGTACTATCTCATCAAGTTGAAGTGGTGTCATCAAATGACACAGAAAAATCCAAAGATCACCCATTTTTACGCTTTTATCTTCAAAATAATTACAATGCTTATACATTATGAATTAACCTTTAAAATTTAAAATTAGTATTAAAATAATAATTGCATTATATAAAATCATAATTATTATTATTTATTAATTTTTGAATGTAAAAGTGTTGAAATTTTTAAATGAAATAAAAAAGAATGCATTATTTTTTTAGAAATAGAAATATTTTTTAAGAATTATAGTATTTATATTTGTGGTATGTTAAATTATTAATATTTTTAATGAATTTTCCTTTATTATGAACTGAAAGATATAAATAATATAAATGTCATAATTGTATAAATAATAAATATAAATACGGTGTATGAAATTATTAAAAAATTATTATTAATTCAAATAAATTTATTCATTATGCAAAAAATATAACATTAGTATGAATATTAATGATTCTTTAATTTTTTGTAAAGAACATATAATTAATTTAAAAATTAGGTGATATGTAATGTTAACAAATTTTTTAGTTTTTATATATAAAATAGTCTTGCAGTTTCTTTCTTGATCCTTCCTTCCCACAAATCTAATAAATTCACAGTAAAACCTTTGAAAAAATAATGAATAAAGCCCCACAAAATTTTAATACTTTTAAAAAATAATCAAAGAAATTAAGTTTTTTCTCATTTAAAAAATAAGTCATAATTAATAATTTCGACTAAATTAAATAAAAAATAATTATAAATAAATTAAATTTTTATATTTCTAGTATAATCATATATCATAAAAAACAGAGGTAGTATTATTAATTCATCTACCCCTAAATAAGTGTTTCATTTATTTTATTTTTTTTTACTATTAAGAAAAACATTAATTATATTGAAACTATAATATTTAATAAATAAAAAGACTAATATACATTTCATGTAAATGTTAGTATTCATTATGTACATGAGTTTTTTTTAGTATGTAAAGGGTAGAAAAGAAAAATTTCTATATAATTTTATTTAATTCTAAGAATAAGACATTTAGGGGGCGTTTGGTTTGCGCAGGGGAAACGGAATGGAATCAGGAAAGGGAAACAAGGAAAAAGGGAAACAAGGAATCGGAATACCTTTCCCTGTTTGGTTATGATCCAGAAACGGAATGATTTGCCCCCTGATTCCTTTTGTAGCTGTTTGGTTTGAAGCAGAGAATCGGAATCAGAATTATTATTATTAGTTGTATTATTATTATTATTTTGTATATTTATTATTATTTTTCATTATTTATTATTATTATATTTGTTATTTATTATTATTATTATTATTAATTATTAATTATTTTTATTTAATTAAGTTATTTATTATTATTATCTTTATTTATTATTATTAATAATATTTATTATTATTATTTATTTATTTTTATTATTTATTATTAAGAATTATTTATTATTATTATTATTATTATTTATTATTAATAATATTTATTATTATTTATTATTATTATTATTATTAATTATTGTTTTATTATTATTATTATTATTTATTTTATTATTATTTATTATTAATAATAGTTATTATTATTATTATTATTATTATTATTATTATTATACTTGGTTGGGGAATGAGGAAAGGAAATGGAATAGAAAACCCTTGGGGGTTGAGGAATCAATTTGGGAAAATTTGGGGGAAAGCCAAAACTAAAAATAGGTAAAGAGAATGATTAAAAAGGCCAAACAAACAACCACAAAGGATTTCATTTCTTTTCTCTTTTCTGATTACCTCCAACCAAATGCCCCCTTATTTTAATGAGACACTTATTATAGGACGGATGAAATATTCTTTACATGATGAATACGAAATTTTTTGGATAAAAATAATCATTTTAAAAGTTTTGACATTTATAGTTGATGAAAAATAAGAAAATTTAGTAACCATTGTATTTAAAAGTCACCTTCTGCGAGAAACTTACTTTCGTTGGAACTTCTCAATGAATAGATGGGATCAATGGTTATGTATTTCGAACAATTATATATGAATTTCTGTTTAAAAAATAATAAGAAGAAGAAGGAAGTCATTGTTTTGAATAGTTGTTTAATTGATATTTATTATGAGGACTGTGTTAGGCAGATGGGCATAGATTTTCTAGGCATTGTAATTAGGCATTTGGACTGGAAGAATGTGTTTTTCGTTTTCCCTTTTTCTAGGCAGCTCTCATATTGACTTCAAGTCTACCTTTGAATAATTTATCATTCACCCGCAAATCATGTTGCCTATTTTCAATCTATATAATCGGAATAAATAAATTATTATTATTAAATACTAATAAATTAAACAAACAAAAATTAGTATTTTCAGTGGAAATATTATAATAATAAAATTTACAGTATAATTTAACTTATAAGTAAATTTATAGATCGGATTTTAAGAAATACATATACATCTGATTTTAAGGCATGACTATATTTAAAGTCATTCAATAGCTCTTTACTAATCTGGATTTAGGTATGATAGTAGGCACCTCTGTCCCTTAGGATGTTGTATCAAATTTGTAACATCATGATTAAGTTGTAACAGTCTTGCAAATTGATCCAACTCTTGTGTTGAGAAACACATACTACTTTCGATTTTTTCATTTCTTTACATTTGCTTTTTACCAATATCAATAAAATTAACTTTTCACCAATACCAAAATAAAAATAATAATAAACAATTACTAATCTTCTAAAAAACTTACTTTTTCACCAATATCAATAAAATAATAATAATAAACAATTACAAAACTTACTATAAATGAAAATATAAACAATCCAAAAACACACTAAAAAAGGAAACGTAAAAAATCCAAAAAACCGGAGGTAGTCTTTCCTTTCTTAGGATATGCTCATATTTAATGCGCAATTTAAAATATCATGCATTGTTGATCTTTCTTCTGGACAACTAATATATTTCTTTCTATAGAATATATAAATGTGAGAATAGTCATTTTGTTTCGGCCAAAATATCTTTATAAAATTTATATTATAAAATTGTCTTTATATAATTATTTGTACTAATTAATTAATTAATTTTAAATCATATTCTTCGATTATATTTAAATCGTATTTAAATAAGAAATATTATTTTAATTACTAATTAATTAAATTTAAATTATATCTTAATAAAAATATTATTTTATTATAAATATAATTAATTAACAATATTTTTATTTTAGCAACTCATACCTTTTCTCGGCCATTTTGTTTTTTGATAATTTCTCGGCGGCTTAGATGAATTGTAGGATATGTACATTTTCTTAACAGTTTGTATACGTGGGTCCACTTGGTATTAAATGATTGGGAAATTATAGTAGACGGGATTTTGAAGTTTTGATTAAGCAAACAGCACTTGTTTTAATTTGTTTTAATTAGGTAAATAGTTTTTTTTTGCCTTTTTCAAATATAGTAAAAACTTTATAAATTAATAATGTTGTGACCAGTGAAATTTATTAACTTATAAAGTTATTAATTTATCGATAAATTAATAATTATTAATTTAAAGCATTTTTAGCCGATTCGACGAATTTCAGATTTCCGTATAAACTAAATTCGTTGTATGGACATAATAAGTTGAAAAAGAAACAATAACGAATTGTTTTTTACACTGTAAAATTCGTTCGAGCAATGACGTTGCAAAAACTTCAGATGAATCTACTTTTGATGAAAAAATTCAAGACTTTGAGACAATAACCAATCAAGGTGGCTATCATAATAAGATGGATATCGACAATCTAATGAACTACCCGGGCGAAAATGAAGTATGTTCAGAGTTTAGAAGAAATTGTGGTTGCTATAATTGAGAACAATGTTGAGGATGAAGTTAAAGATGATACGGTGCCTTTGGAACCCTGTTACACGAAAAGGAAACACTTTTGGCGTCTAAAACTGTTCATAAATTTATGATACAATTCGAAAACATAACACCGAAACTATTGAATGTAATAAGAAAAGTTAGAAATGAACTACAACTAGATTTGAATTTTAAAAGAAAACAAACAACTATAGAATCATATTTCACTAAATTGTAAAAATTATTTTTTCAATTTCTAATAATTATTAACTTATGATTCTCGTGGGATCTAAAATTATAAAAGGGTCTCTCAGAAAATTATTATCTTATTATTTTATCGATTTTTGTAATTTTTTTAACTGGCCTAAGTCAGGACCAGACAAATTTATTATTTTAGAGAATTTATTAATTTTTTGAGTATTAATTTAAAGAGTTTTTACTGTATGCTCTTAGTTAAATTATTATTAATTTTATTTTTCACACTAGTTGCTAGTATATAAATTTATTTACACTTATTTCTTCAAGTGGTTCTTGCCTTAGCACCGCCGCCCGGGAAAATAAATTTATTCCCTTTTATTTTTTCCAACCGGCCGCCGGAAAATAAAATTTTTTTTTTATTTCCTTCCACCGCCAACCATTGGTATATAAATGTATTTCCTCTTATTTCCTTCAACCATCTGTATATAAATTTATTTCCTCTCCCAGTCACTGGTATAAAAATTTATTTTTTCTTATTTTCTTCCACTACCGACTACCAGCCAGTATATTAATATATGTTCTAAAACAAAGTTATACGAGAACTTACAAAGTTCTAGCATTAAATTGGTAATACACATCTTGTTCCACAAATAGTTTCTTTTGTTTTTAGATCGACATATTGACAAATCATTTCTTCCGTTTCCATTTCGTCTGTTTCTGAAAAATCTTAAGAAACTCTTATTTTCGTTTCTTCCGTTTACTCATTTCAAATTATTTCTCTCCGACTTCAGTCTTCCAGATCTACAAATCTCGTTGACTTTCTTTCAGGAAAGCCAAATCTTACCTTGTCCAAATTTGCAAATCATTTCTAGTTTCAAATAATGCATTTACAGTTGTTTCTAACTTTCAAATCGTTTTGCTTCTCGAAACTATTTGCAAAATCGTTTTTGTTTCCATACATAACTTTAGTCATGGCTAACAATGGTGGTGCGGGACTGCAGAATCGAAAAGGATAGAGGTAGGTTTCATTTGAAACAGAGACGGTGGTAGGATGAGTACTTGCCGGAAAGGCACAAATGAAGGTGGGAGCGCATGTTTTTTTTTTTTAACATAGATATCCTAATTCCTAGGGGGAGGGGAGTGTGATTCGAACCTTAGACCTCTGGTCTAGGATGCCAATGCTCTACCAATTGAGCTGGCCTTCGTTCCCAGGAGAGCGTGTTTTGGTGTTGTTATTTATAGGATATTGAAATATTGTGTGCTATTTTTATGGAAAACTTATTTTGTGCTATTTTTGAAAGTCAAACTAATATATATATATATATTAACAAAGATATACGCACGCACACAACACACTCATGCAACCAAAAAAGAAGAAGCACCCAAAAAAGAAGAAGTTTTTTTGTTGCATTTGATGGGGGCTCGAATTCTAGTCTTCACGCCTCTACGCGCTGCTCCTCATACTACCATATGCGCCATATGCGCTATATATTAAGTTTGCTCTAACTAATTTGAAATGAAAAGTCCACTCAATAGCTTGCCTTCGGGCATTCTCCTACAACATGGGCCTAGCATAAAATTGGGTTTTACACAAATAACCCAATATATAAGAAAGAAGGGCCAAATTAAAACAAGAATCAAGAGGGACCAAAAGCATGAAAATGACGGGAAAATGTTGTTTAGAGCTTTTTAAATAATAAAATTGAAAATAATATCCGAAAAGACCATTTTTGTTATAAGTTTACATAAGGTATATCACAAGTATATAATAAGTTTCTGGCACCCTGCATTTTTTTGTGACAATCCAACACCGATTCCAGTGAGCCCATTTTACTAGATATTCAAAACAGCCACTTCACTATTTTGGCCAAATTCAGATTGAAAACTACTGGAATACATATCATCAACTCAACATAAACACTGTTTGGTGAGTTTCTTATGGTTTTCGATGAGTTTCTGTCAGCCATCAACCGATTTTCGATGATCTTACTTCTGGTATAACGATTTTCGATTTTGCGAAGAAGATTATGATCTATTGCAATTGCCGAGCGATGCGAGCTGTTGAAGGAAACGTGAATCTGTTCGATTTTCGACTAATTTCGACCTGAGTTCTTTGTTTTCTAGAGACGGCAAGATGTTTCTAAGTTTGAAGTCATTTTCGTTTGCTAGAGAAGACGATCTGTTGCACCTTTTTTGTTTTTCATTTTTCTTGTTTTAATTATTTTTTAAACACCACCTCCTAAAGTTAAATAAGGAGATGTGACATGTTTTCCTTTTAGATTAGTTGATTTATCACTTTGAGAAATTGAGAGGACTTTGTATCTTTTCTGTAACAACCCTTAAGTAATTCTAAAAGAAACCATATTTCTAAAAATAAATAGAATAATAGTTGCTTTTAATTATAAATAAAATATAAATAGTTTATAAACAGATTATAAACATTTATAAGCAAAACACTATTTTAAGAGTTAAAAATTAAAATAGAAAAAAAGGGGTTTGGTCATTTTGACAGTTACAAGTTAAAAAAAGGTTCTTTTAAGAATGAAAAGAATAACGGTAATAAGTAATTTTGAAACTTAAAAACTGGATTTTTTGATATTATCCCAAAATTATTTAGGTTTAATTACGGTTGACCTTGCATTGCAGCTACTTTGGACGGAAATTTGACTAATTTTCGTTAACTAACAGTTCCGTACGTCAGTGTCAATAGCTTCCAACATAAGCTTGAAACTAAAGCTTCCCTCGCAAGCCATGAACATTTAAAACTAATTAGCAAGCAGTTACACTTATCATTTTCGCTCTCGTCAGCTCATTTTGATTCTTTCGTTCAAAGTCTTCGCTTCAGGAGGTAAAATTTTCAAAATCTTAAGCCAATCTTATAATTTGAGGAAATTTTTTTAATGCTCCCATGTATGTTTGTTTTCTAGATTTGGAGATGTATTCCTCTGTTTGTTTCCTGAGAAAATCTTCTCGAAAATGTGAAAATTTTAGTCATTTATAGTTGGCTAGGTTGCTTTTTCAGGGAAAATGGTGATAAAAGTTAAGAAAGAGGAGGACGATCAAGTTATTATAGATGCTGCTGAGACTTTATCTGATTATTTTGGCACTTGTTATACAGCTATCTCAAGGTTAGTTCCGTTTCAAGTTAAATTAATACAATCGAAATTGTATAATGTCTGTTTGGATCAGTAAGAATTGATGGATTTGGTAGGTTAAGCTGGGAAATATGCTTACGATTAAGAATGAGAATTAGGTCATTTTTATTCTCATCATTATTTGGTAGATTGTTTCTAAGTAATGTGGATTCCTTAATTGTAGGAGGATAACTGGACCTGCTCGGCAATCAACAAAAGGGAACTGGACAGAAAGAGAGGTTAGTCTGAATTCTGTTCTATTGTTTCTTCTGTAATACAATAGCTCATTGATAACCTGTCTAGGAAATGTAATTTGAAATTTATACAAGTTAGTTACATTTGATTTAATTATGTTATGATTGTTGCAATTTGAGTTGTTCATTTATGTATGTAGCAGTCCCATGAGATGGAATCGTGTTTTTTATAAGACTTGCAATTTTTGTAATTTTAAAAGGATTTTGATGAACAGGATCACCTTCTTATAGAATCAGTTACGAGGTTCCATGGGAGGAATTGGAAGAAAATATGTGAGTATTCCTTCAAATTTGTGTTGTTTTATGATTAATTCATGTCCAAGAAGAAGTTATAACTATCAAATGAAAGCAGATGATTTGATCAATTGCTTTATTTTTAATCTCTCAGCTGAGTGTCTCCCTCGAAGAACTGTTTCGCAGTGTTTTAGTCGCTGGAATAGAGTTCTTAATCCTGCAGTTGTCAAAGGAGCTTGGACAAAAGAGGTGCAGCTCAACTATTTTTTGCTGCATTGGTTTCTGTTGTTGCTTAATGATGTTTTGTCTCTTTAATATAGAATTAATGTAGGATTATCATTTACGTCTTGTTTGAACTTTCAGGAGGATGATTGTATCATCAAATCGGTAAGAAAGTATGGTCCAAGGAAATGGTCTGTCATTGCCAAGTCCTTGCCAGGTCGCTTAGGCAAGCAATGTAGAGAAAGGTGAATTGAAATGGTAGAAATTTTCAGTTAACTCATCAAGTTTCTGTCAGGCATGGTCTTTTTTTAATTCATCTGCAAATTGGGACTAAGTTGATTTCAATTACGTTGATTTCAGTTTATTTGCATTATATATATGTCATCTGAGAAACACATCTGAAATACATGAAATTATTCATGTGACCCTTTAGAAGATTATCTAATGTAGTATAACTTGGAAGTTGACATTGGCATTTTCAGATGGTACAACCACTTAGACCCAGCTATTAGGAAAACTTCATGGACAGAAGAGGAGGAGTTGACTCTCATTCAAAATCATGAAACATATGGGAACAAGTGGGCTGAGATAGCGAAATTTCTACCTGGAAGGTGCATATTTCAGAAAAATACCCTTGAGATAATATCTTTTGGAACTTAAACTTCCAGTTAACTGAAACATTGATATATTTGTTATTGTACTTCTAAAATTTCTGTCTTAGCCCCATTGCAAATTCAGAAGTATGACCAACATGAACTTGTCTTTTCGTTTTAATATTGTATCTTATAATTATTGACAGGACTGACAATGCAATAAAAAATCATTGGAATTGCATATTGAAGAAGAATAATCTAGGTTCAAATTCCCCTGCTTCATCATTGAATTCATCCACAGACGGTTCTCTGAATTTCTGCTATTGTGTAACACAACCATACAACATGGACATGAAGGAGGATGAAGAAATGCAAAATATTGATGAAACCATCTCGGTTGACAGAAGGATGAGGTTGAACAATATCGCTGAGGTAAGAACCTCAGTATCACCTCCTGGAATTGATGGAGTCCATAACCAAGTAGAACCAAATCATGGGGTGGTGGATCCCTCTGAGTCTTCAGTTGAGGCATATAACTTCATGAATAGATTACATTATTATGATGAGAGAGGTGCAAAAGATTGCGATGTTATGAGTGAAAACTATGGAAAACATGATATTGAACTGAAGGACTTGATTTCTGGTTTGGATGGTACTGAATTTCCTACTGGGCATAATCACTTTCTGCATATCAATAGTCCTTTTTCATGTGCAACTCCTACTGATGTTCAACAAGGTAGCATTGTCAATTGTTATAGTCCAGAATCAATATTGAGGCATTCAGCAAGGACATTCAAAAATACTCCTTCAATTATAAGAAAAAGAACTTACAGAAAGGCCAATGTGGATAACTCTTCGAACATCACTCACACATTGATGAGGAAGAACTCGTGTATAATGGACAGTGAAGATTTCAAGTTTGCAGACATTTCTAATTCAGAGAAGGGTATTCTATCTTTATTTAGTAAGCCTGATTCTTCTGCTATTAAATCTCTAACAAGACGACTGGATCGCGAATTTAACTTGGCAAGGGATGTGACTACTGGTGGTGATGGTCCTGATGGAGAAACTCAGTTCTTGCAATTGCATCTTCAGATGTGATGTTTTTGGCAATTGCTTTACAGTTGACATAAGTACTCTTAGTAAGTGCTTTTACCCATCCAATTAGCCTGAGCAGCTGGAAAATATTTGCTGGATCAAACTTTTTCCTGTTGAAATTCTCTACATTACTTGTATACTCTGTTGTAACAGGCATGTTTAGAGATTATGATGTTTTTTGACTTTGATGAATTTCTAGGTATAATGAAAATTGCAGGTCAGCTATTTTTAGCTGCTAGCTAAGCATCTCATTAGTGCATTAATTAGAATCTTCCTCCATTGTTCATATCTGATTTGTTAATATAAAAAATGTCCATTGTGAAGAAAGGAAAGCTATCTTTGTACTGAAAGTTTTAGATTTTTCAATTTTCATGCCATACCCAAATCTCAGATATGTTGTATTTATCATAATTCCGCAAACATTTTCTATTTTGCATGTATTCCATCCTATTTTGTTTGGCAGCAGGAAATAAATATGAAGCATGATGCCCATATACAGCCCAATCAGCCATACCTAACACCTCATGAAAGTGGTAACATTTAACTGTGTATTGTTATGTACCGCTATTTTATAACTTGACCCCCATTTTTGCATATTATTATTATTATTATTATTATTTAGTAAGAACAGCTGTATTATTATTACCCAAGTTGGCTTCTTGTCAACTTGTCGTATCTAAATTAGCAGAAAATAGACGTCTTATCCTCTTTAAAAGGCAAAGAAGAAGCATTACGCAAATTTTGCCCTCTTTCATTATCCATTTTTGCATGCTAATTTAAAATATATCCACATTTTAATACTCTATTTTGCAAAAAGAAAATCTATAAATTAATCAATCATCTTTTCATATGGTGGGTTGCTTGAAATGGGAAAACAACACAATCATTATTCTTAATCACCATAATGGAAGTAAATCAATTTTCTCAAACCAAATTATTCTTTCTAATTAAAATTCGTAATCTTCTCATTATTAAAGTTTCAATTTTTTCTTTAATGCAGTGAGAAAAACAAGGAAAATTGAACCTTCAACTAATTTTGGTTGCCAGCTTTGTGTTGTTGGGTGGCTGGCCATGGATGCCTCTTTGTCACCTCTCAAACTGTAATAATGGCGAAAGCTTAAATCCAAAAGGAATTGGGTTTTACGCGCTTAGCAGGCGACTGGATTTAACATTAACGTAACAGTAAAAAGCGCGCGAAAAAACAATCTGTAACCTAACTGCAACAAAGAACGAACAAGCTTTGCTGTGCTGCCTCCTTTTTGAGAATTTTTCCTTCTAAAATTCTTATCCCAATTTTTTAACTATCTCCCTTGATTTGCTCAAACAAATTTGTTCTTTCCCTTTACTCTATAAATACCGACCCATTCTTCTTCTCCACTTCTTCTCTCACTACTTAATCTGGATTTTCTACTTTGTCTTCTTTCGCTTTCGTCTCTCTCTCTCTCTCTCTCTCCCTCTTCAGTTTCCAAACCTTTCTTTCTATTTTTTCTGCTTCTGAATTAGTTTCTTGATTCTTTTTGCTTTCCTGAATTTGGGTTCTTCGATAATGGCTGATCCAACGATTCTTGTGACTGGTGGTGCTGGGTTTATTGGTAGTCATACTGTAGTGCAGCTTCTGAAAGAGGGTTTTAGGGTTTCGATAATTGATAATCTTGATAATTCTGTCACTGAAGCTGTTGATAGGGTCAGAGAATTGGTGGGTCCTGAGCTTTCTGAGAAACTGGAATTCAATCTGGTATGTTTTCTTTTCTTCTTGTTTTTTCTCCAAGAAAATGGAATGGGTTTTGTGGGTTCCGGAAATATTGGAACTTATATAGTAGGAGAAATTGAATGGAGACTTTCTTTTCTTGGGTTTTGGCTTTTGGGTTTCAATTATGATTATCATTTCTGTTCTTCCAAATTAATTATTGGGTGCATTTTTTGCAGGGTGATCTTAGAAATAAGGAACATCTGGAGAAGTTGTTTTCTCGGACTAAGTAAGTGATTTTGAGAGATATAATTGCCATTTTAATGATCATTTTCCTGATTTTTATTTGTTTCTTTAATTCTATAGTTGACTTCTGCAACTGACATGATCAAGATTTCATTTAATATTCAATGGAGTTACCTTTGAAGTAAAACCTGATTATTCCAATTTTTCATATATTTTTCATGTTGGGGTTTAGAAAAGATGGTTGCAATTCTTGAAGTATTCTATATGAGATTATGCCCTTTCAGTTATGAAACTTACTCTGATATTTGACACTATGACAGATTTGAAGCTGTTATACATTTTGCTGGTTTAAAAGCAGTTGGGGAAAGCGTTGCCAACCCTCGTCGATATTTTGACAATAATCTGATAGGCACTATCAATCTGTATGAGATCATGGCAAAATATGACTGCAAGAAGGTAATTAATCATCATTTAACTCTCTTGAACTTCTGAAGATTTCACTTCATTTCCATGTAAATTCTGCTACTGTTGGTTTTGTGCTTCTTTGTTTTGTACATCAGAAAGAGAAACATGCAATTATGATATTAGAAATGTCTTTAAGTATTCATATAATTTGCAATTCTTGTCTTCTTGAGATATACTTCTGCTGTATTTGTCTTGCCTCGAAAATAGATATCTGTTCACAATCTTTTGTTACTGAAAAGATTGATTCTTGTTGGAGATATTGTAATTCATAACTAGGGCTTTCAATTGGCTATTCATTCATTAATGATATTTATACATTCTGTGAACTTGCTGTATATCTTCGTCTTTCCTAGGATAATTCTGATGATTTTCCCTTAATTGAAACAATGGTTTTTAACTTTTATTTTTATTTGTGCATGGGTTCCAAAACTAGATGGTATTCTCATCATCTGCCACTGTCTATGGCCAACCTGAGACCATTCCATGTGTTGAAGATTTCGAGTTAAGGGCAATGAATCCTTATGGTCGAACTAAGGTATGAATTGTTTCCTGAAATCTTTCTCCCCCAGGGTTCCGTTTAAGTAATATATGATCATGTCTTGAAGTTTGATTAGCCCACTGCTATCTTTTTTCTACATTACAGTCCAGTCCTATCTGCTTAACATTCTTCTGCTATCCCTTTTTAGCTTTTCCTGGAAGATATTGCTCGAGATATACAGAGGGCAGAACCAGATTGGAGAATCATTTTACTGAGATACTTCAATCCTGTTGGAGCTCATGAGAGTGGTGAACTTGGTGAAGATCCCAAGGGTATTCCAAACAATCTGATGCCATATATCCAGCAAGTGGTTGTTGGCAGATTGCCTGAGCTCAATGTATATGGCCATGATTATCCCACAAAGGATGGTAGCGCAGTACGCATTTCTTCTATGAACATTGTTATTTCACTCAACTGCTACAAATTTCTAATATTTTCATGAAATGAATTTATAAAATTCATCCAGTAGTTCTGTTTGATTTGGATTATGCACTTATCAAATGATGTCCACATGGTTCTTGGTAAACAGATCCGAGACTACATTCATGTCATGGACTTGGCTGATGGTCACATTGCTGCTCTTCGAAAGCTTTTTACCACTGAGAATATAGGTATTGCTGCTCTTCAAAAACTAGTTACTTTAAAGGAGGAATGTTTTTTAGCATTTGCTGAGTATATATCCCTTTGTATTTAGGTTGTGTAGCCTACAACTTGGGTACTGGACAAGGAACATCTGTGCTTGAAATGGTTGCTGCATTTGAGAAGGCTTCTGGCAAGGTGACTCTTCTTTTCACTTTCTCTCATGTGTTTTCGCTCACTGTTAATGACTCGTGACTTAACAATCTGTTAGAAAAATAAATTTTCAGAAAATCCCTATCAAGCTGTGTCCAAGAAGGCCTGGAGATGCTACTGCTGTATATGCTTCAACGGAGAAAGCTGAAAGAGAACTTGGCTGGAAGTAAGTTCTTATTCCATCTACTGAATGTTTCAGCAAAGCTCACTAGTTACTATACTTTTTTTTTTTTTGGTTTAAATGTATCTGAATGAGGTTTTTGGAATGGCCTTTTCAGGGCGAAATATGGTATAGATGAGATGTGCAGAGACCAATGGAATTGGGCGAGCAAGAATCCATGGGGATATCAGTCAAAGCCATGATAACTTTTGTTGCTCGTAGCTTGTAAAAACTACACATTATTTGGACCTCTTCTCCTCTGATATACTTAAGGGGATTATAAAAACTATAGGAAAAAATATCAGTACATTTTGTGACTTCAATTGATAGGCTTGTTCTTTCCGTGCCTCTATTTTTGTTTACACAGTTAGCAATTTCTTCTTGTTAGTATCTTTATTTTAGCACAATTTGCAAGGTACGCAATAACTAGCAGAATTCTTATTTGAGCTTAGCTTTGTTTTTTTTTTTAAAAAAATTATAAATAAATTTAGGGATGGGCGTGGGGTGGGATTCCCCATTCCCGTTGGAACCCGCCTTAGATAGGGAGGGGAATTTTTATTATTTTTCCCCATGGGGCCGGGGACAAGGCATGGTTTTTCCCCATTAGCGAAAATGAGGTGGGGATGGATTTTATATTCCTCGCCTCTTGAGGATTCCCATTCCCGATTTTGTGGGGATCCGCTAATATATAATATTTTAAGGGATATTTATAAAAATCTCCCTAGATTTTATCTATATTAACATTTTCCTCCCTCTTTTTTTTTTCAAACAAAAATCTCCCTCCGTTTTAATTTCGTTGATAAAAATATCATTTTATTTATTTTTTCTGTTAAAATAACGGTAAAGGGACCAAAATGTAATTTTATAAGTCCTTTTAAAAAACTTAAAAATTAAAGGACCGTTTTAAAAATTTTCCTTTCTTCAACCTTTAACCAAAGCCCTAGCCGTGGGCCTCCCTTCAACCTTGTTCTGTAATTTTATGTTCCTTGATATTGTTTAACAAAGACATATAAAAATCTATTGCAGGAAGTCAAGATGCATACTCTGTATTAAAAGGCAAGCTTGAAAGTTTAATACAGAGTATGCATCTTTGATTTCAAGCTTTCAGATAAACTTTCAAGCTTGCTTTTTAATTGCATTTTTTTTTTCATTTTTAATTGCTCCAAAGGAACAGAGCCTAGGGTTAAGGGGTGTGGATTCAAGCTCTCGTTCAATCTGTATATCTTCTAGGATTTGGCTTTTCTCACATTTGTATTGTGCCGCCATTTCTCTATTCTCTCTACTGTATAGAAAACCATCACTATTCTATTTTCAATCACCAATTTCATATCATAACTAATCTTCGTTTAAACAAAAAAATTTGAAGTTATTATATTGATTCTTGAAAGATAAAAAAGAAAATCTCATGGATAAGAAATGGGTGCCCAGCGTTGGGATTTTTATAAATTGATATCATTCTATTGGTTTATAATTTCAAAAGTTTCTAACTGGACAATCATGAGATTTTAATAATATAAGAAATGGATGCATCGTGTTCGTGATGAGATTGATAGGCTTTTACGTTGTTCTTGGGCCAGTTGAATTTACAGATTAGCAATGTTGTGAATTGCTTGTTTCTTGAATTTGTAAATGTTATTCTTTGTGGATTCAGATTCTAGTCTCATGCTTAGAAATTGCAAGACTAGAGATTGGATTGGAACTTTTGAAGGACATAAAATTACAGAACAAGGTTGAAGGAAGGCCGGCGGCTAGGGCTTCATTGTGGGAAGAACAAGGTTGAAGGTTGAAGAAAGAAAAATTTTAAAACGGTCCCTTAATTTTTGAGCTTTTTTAAAAGAACTCATAATATTATATTTTAGTCATTTTACCGTTATTTTAATAGAAAAAATAGACATAAGTGTATTTTTATCAACGGAATTAAAACGGAAGGAGATTTTTGTCTGAGAAAAAAAAGACAAGGAAAAAAATGTTGATATAGATAAAACTTAGGGAGGTTTTTATAAATATCCCATATTTTAATATATTAGATTTTAGAATTAATTAATTTTTTTTATTTGTTGTTATTAAATAATGATAATATTAATACATGATAAAAAAAAATTATAAAATCCTAGCGCAGATCTTCATCTTTCTTTATCACTTTTGTTTGTCATTTCTTATATTTTTTGGTGTTATTAGAAAAAAAAAAGTTAATTTAGGAAGAAGAAAAGAAGAGGCAAATGTGATTAGCCATGGGTTGCAGTTAGTATACAATAAGTTTCTAGTCTGCTTTCAGAGTTTTAGCAACACTTTTTGAGGTTTTTATTTTACTTTTTCCTTTATGTTTTTTTTAATTTTTTGATCAAAACATGGTTGTCAAATTTTTTAGTTTTATTTTTGGTGATTTTGTATATAAAGTCGAATTTTTATAATTATTCTCTTTTAGAACAAAAATCTGTTTTGTGTATTGTTTCAAACAAAAATTTTGATGATTTTCAACTAATTACATAAAAATCTGGTTAAACTGAATTTTTAATATATTGATTGTGAATAAGATGGAGATGGAGAACAAATTAATATTAATAATTTTTAAAAATTTGAAACGGGGATTGAGAAATCCTATGAAAATGGAGATCTCCATGGGATGGGAAAAAATTATCCGCATGAATGAGATGGGGATGGAGAACAAATTATATATGTGGGATGAGGATAGGAAATGTATCCCGCTCCAACCCAGCCCGACGCCCATCCCTAAATAAATTCACTATTAAATATTTGCTGAAAACTATAGGGGTCAAAGTTGACCCATTGTTTGCTGATTGCATTTCACATTCACTCACTCAACTGCCTTCTGTTTTAAAATTGAGCAAGAGGAAAAAATATATTAAATCAACAGTTTTGGGGTTAGCATTTTGTCTGTTACCTGTTTATCTATCCACACGGTATGAAATAGCTTTCATAGAAACTTTGATTACTTTTCGTGCTTGCTTAATCATAATATTAAAAAGTCATCTCTATTAGTTTTCCCTCAGTTTCCTTGAAATTGCATAAACATTGTCAATTGGCAAGAAATTTGCTAAAGTCTTTTCCAAAAAAGAAAAAGATTCTCTTCATTTTTGTATTTAATCAACTAACAAATGAAACCAGAGGAGTTGAAGGGAGATTCCAGTAAACCAATGGCTAGTGTCTCAGTATCACCTCTTTCAGTCAATTCTCCATTTCAAAGGCCACTTCCAACACCTTCCTCTTTCTCTGTTGCTTCAACCAGGGGCAGCTCCAGACCTTCCCTTCGTCTTTCTCGTCTGGCTCTTCGGTTCTTCGCGCTCGTACTCTCTTTTGCTTCTGCGCTCTCACAGGGTTTTCCATCATCAAACAAGAATGGTCGATTCAATGAGCATTCAGAATTAACGTAATGTAACAATAGACTAAAAGAAGATTTATTACATTATTGTTCATTCATAAACTGGTCATCTGATTTTCTGCAACTCTCCTTGATTTAGGTACTGCTTTGTTGTATATATTTTAGCTTTTGCTTACTCTGCTTTTCAACTCTTCAAAGGGGTTTGTGATATTATACAAACAGGAGTTCCCATCTCTGATATGTTCTCTGATTGTTTGAGTTTTATACTTGATCAGGTATAGTTTACCCATTCTTTGATTTATTAAATATATATCATTCTAAGAGGCTAATTATTTGTAAAGCATATTTACCCAGTTGGCGGCTTATCTTCTCATCTCCTGTTCTTCTGTTGCGATTTCGACCACTCAACATAATATACCCAGAACTTCATCACTTTGGAAGAAAACGATCATTTCCATCACCATGTCAGTTGCAACTTTCCTGGTTATTGCAGGTTCTGCCATATTGTCAGGCTATAAGCTTTGTAAGAGGATCATTTGGTAACTGGGGATGTCTTGTGTATTTGGATACAGAGGTTGATCCCTGCAAAACGAGGTCTCTGCATTAGCATGCTAACATAGGCAAAATGTCTCTCTTTTTCAATCTGTATAATAGGGGAGTTGGGGTAGGTGAAGTGGTAAGAAGGCATGGAGGCTGGAGGTCGGCAGTTCGAGTCGCACACTGGTCAGTCCAACAAAAAGCCCCCCTCCTTTGGATGCATGAATAGGGCGTGTGAGTAAAATGCCTATGTAAAAAGAAAAAAAAATTCTGTATAATATATCCAGCTTTGTCTTATGTAAATGATTGAATACTCTCAGACAGAATTCGCTGGTTAATAAAGTGTTACTATGTCTGATGCCATATAAATATGAACTTTGATTTTCAATGTAAACATATATCAACATCAAATTTAAACCTGAAAAGCAATGGAGCTGAAATAATAGAAACCAGAAGATATGACAAAAATGAACTGTCAAAATACACACGACATGAAAGAAAATATGCTGAGTAAATAAGATGCAAGTCAAATCAGAGCCTCTGAAGGTTTCTTCTCTTCTTTTTCATCATCTTCTTCTTCTTCTGTGACAACAAGCTTTCCCTCTGTAAACTCACAAACACGAATAGGTACTCCAAGCTGCTTCTGCATCTTTTTCACAACAAACACTTCAGGCTCCTCACAAATGGTTACCACGGTGCCCTTCCTGCCCAAGCGACCTGTCCTGCCAGCTCGATGGGCATAGTGAATTGCATCCGTAGGTAACTCTAGATTAACCACAAGATCACATTCCGGCACATCCAAACCCCTTGCTGAAAGTTCATTTGTTACTAAAACTCTCACCTCCCCATTTTTAAATTTCTTTAGAACAGTTGATCTAGCAAGTTTGCCAAGATCCCCATGTAGTTCGGCAGCTTTCATTCCACGAGCCTCTAATTTGAAGACAGCATCTTTTAGTTGCTTGGTGTGGTTCATAAAAGCTATAACAGACTTGGCATCAAGTGCATGAACACATCTCCTTAAAGTGTCAACCTTATGCTGTAACCTTGTGATGCAATGATAGTGTTTTAAAGCTGGAGGAAGGCTCTGCACTACTCCCTGAGGCTGTGTATTTGATTTGGATCCCGAATTGGATTTAGGTCCTGCCAAATTAACAGGTCTAGATGCAGTTAAAGATTCAAGTGGAGTAACTTTTTTGGCCTGTACAAGAAGTGGGTCATTTCCCCAACTCCTAGCTGCCCTCATCACTGAAAATGGTACTGTTGCAGATACCAAGATTGTCTGGCGCTCAGCTCGACTGGTAAGGGTGCTTTTTGATCCACCAGGGTCTGCACCTGATCTCCTCCCTACGTGGTCCAGTATCCGCCGCATGTCCTCTCGGAAATTAAATGAGAGTAACTCATCAACTTCATCTAAAACCAAATAACGACAACCATGGGTGTGAAGTTTCCCAGCTGCACTAATTTCTGCAATCCTGCCAGGAGTTCCAACAACAATTACTGGCTTGTTTTTCTTAAGAGCTTCTTCTTGTCTTGATCTGTTTGCACCCCCAACAAGTTGCTGAACTGCTTT
Source organism: Croton laevigatus (assembly GCA_949640765.1). Classification (NCBI taxonomy): domain Eukaryota; kingdom Viridiplantae; phylum Streptophyta; class Magnoliopsida; order Malpighiales; family Euphorbiaceae; genus Croton; species Croton laevigatus. The sequence goes on along the minus strand of CATIWJ010142063.1, from coordinate 40,114 downwards.
CTTGTTTGTTGGTCCCAGCAGCTTCTCAACTTCCCTCACAATTTGCATTCCCAGCTCCCTAGATGGAGCAACAATAACTGCATCAATCTCTGTCTTTTTCCCACTTTCCTTATTGCCATTAGAAGAGTTATTTGTCAAAGGTCCGACTTCAGATAGTATAGGAAGGAGATACGCCAGTGTTTTTCCTGATCCTGTATAAGACTGTATGACAACATCATGATTCTTAAGAATAGTTGGGATAGCTGCTGACTGAACATCAGTTGGAACTTTGAACCCTTCACTCTCCAACCTTTCTAGCAACAGAGGCGGGAGACCAAGCTCAGAAAATGAGCTTGCAGAAAATAAAGCAGTATCTATTTCAATTGATTTTTTGACAGGAACAGATCTGGCTCCATGTATTCCAAATGGCTTCACTTTACTTTTAGTGACTTCAGTAGATGAATTCAGCACAACAATCTTTGATGTGTCAAACTCACTCTTGAATCCCACGCTTGCAAGAGTAAGAGGCCCCTCATCTTGCCTAACCTTAGTGAGAAAACGGACCTTGTGATGGCACCAAGCAGTTCTAGAGACATGGGATAGCTTCTGGAAGGGTGATGACTCTCCAAAAAGAAGAAGCAACCTTGTAGATACTAATGCAGGCATATTCAGTAGTTCTGAATAATCAGATCATTAGAAATCAATTCCCAAAGAACTCACAAATAATACTATTTAATAAGCCTTCGAAGCACAACACAGGTTGCCTAACTGCAAATTCAAGATCACAAAGAACAATTACAAAAGCCCATAATAAAGAAAAGAAAATCATTATGAAAACATAAAATCATCTCCCATCAAGGAAAACGAAAGAGAAATCACAAAGGTTCAATTTTTTAGAGCCCCAAAATGGTTGAGGCATTTCCTCAAACAGTTTGAAAGCATTTCCACAACAAAAATTGCACACCAAAGATACTGAGACTTGGCAACCAAAGGAAGCGTAACCATTGGAATTTAGAAACAATAAATTGAGTTACAGCAAAACTATGATTTACCCCTCTCTCGGCTGCGAATACAGAGCGTTGCTGCGTAGAATGGCTTTGAATCTTAAGAGTATTTCATATGCATTTAATTTTACGAGCGAGAATTTATCCTCTTCATTCCTAGATAACAAAACCGATAACGTGTTAAAAAAATTAATAGACCACAAGGGTGTGCAAACTCGGTTCGGAAATGAGGGCGAACCAAAAAATTTGAATGGATAGGAGAACCGAACTGAAAGAAGGCAAACTGATCATGAACCGTTCTAAACAGTTCAGTTTGGTTAATTAACCAAAAAAACGGTTCTGAAATTCATGAAAGCTTTGCAAATTTTGTTATTAGTAGTTAGATGCATAATGAACAAGAAAAACATAAATAACAGGAATAAAAACCAGAATTTACTAAATTTTGTTCCTTTCTTCACTAAAACAGAGATGTGGAGAGAGTAGGGAAGAGAAATGAATGTGGACTAGTGATTGGGAATTGGGATGATTTCCAAATCATATACTACAAGTTTTCCAAAATGCCAACTGCAATATGAAAATGATGCAGCCAAATTGTATATATTAAATGATTAAGAAAAGCTACAAATTTCTGGAGAAAAAGAAAACATAAAAACACATCAAAATTTCTGGTAAGAATGAAAACTACCAGTTTAGTTATTTGCACCTCAACTAACTCTACCCACCGTTTGCAAAATCATGATCTGATGAAGTTCTTTACAGCTCCGGAACGTATCTAGTACACAAAAGTATTTATACACTAGTACTTAAAGTGTCAAAAGAATTAACTAATTAACTAAACTTATTGACCCTTTTCTGGGTTCAAAAGATTTGTTTTACCTTTGCTTCAGCAAAATGCAGAGGACTAAACGCAGTATTATACTATACGATAAGCAAACTTTTAAAAAGACAAAAGTAGCTAATTTTCTCACAAAAGAATTATCAGCATTCAAAACGCACTAACACAATATAAAATACGATAAAAAAAAAAATGCACTAAAAATCATCACTATGATTAATATCAAAACGTATCATTGCCATTCGCACAAGTATAATTATGTCTCGCTACATTGTATAGCGATTTTAGCAATCATCAAGTCAATGCTGGAAAACAGTATTGCAAGGGGCAAGAGCTCTCTCAGACCAAATATCAAACACCTTATATGCATTCCTAATACTCTCTTCGTTCTTTCTCCTCCTCATATATTGGCTAAGCAAATGACAAACTCGCTAATCAAAATAACAAAACAGAGATGATATCTGAGAGCTCAGCTCATTTTCAAATAGCAAACGTACAAACCCAGTAATCAAAATGAAGACTAAATATGTCATTTCATCAAACACCCAACACAGCACTTTAATTAGAGACATAGATGGGTATTTAAGCATGAACCACAAAACGATTGAGGAAGACTAATATCCAATAAATTCAATTATGGTACCTGATTTGGTAATCTGAGCTCTGCAAATTGTTGATTTGAGGAGAATAGCTTCAGCTGCGACGGGTTGAGGAACACGTTCGCAGCAAGATATACCCGCTCGTCGATGAGCGGTGGTGGTAGGCGTTGGTGGTGAGAGCGGCCGAGTGAGAAAGAAAATCGTAGAAGAAGAGTTCTGCTATTCTGCGTCTTTTGAGGATAAAATAAAACGACGCTGTTTTTGGACTATTAGTTATGCATTTCGGTTCTCGGTTCGGTTATTAACTGAGTGAACCAAAACCGAACCTAAAGACATCGGTTGGAAGATTTATGGACTATGAACCGAACCGAACCGAACCAAGCAATTGGATAACAAAAAATTCGGTTTAGTTCGACGATTCAACGGTTTGTTTGCTCACCCCTAACCATCATAGTGCTCAAACGAGATCACTTTTAAGATGTGTTGTCTGCATTCTTTCCTCGGCGAAAACAAATATCTCCATAGAATGCCATTTAAATCATAGGATATAGCCCTTCCATAAAAATAAAAATTATAAGATATATGCTATAGCCAATCATGTTGTGGTTTGATACACCAAATGGTATGATACGTGGGTGTCAAGTTCAATTTCTGTCAAACACAATGTTAGTACTAATTTGATATATAGGACGACTACTCCACTTGTATAGTGAAAACGACATCATTTTGATCTCTTAATCTTTTTTACTCTTGTTCAAGCATTTCATAAAAAAATTCATGTATAATAATCAAAAGATATCTACCTAAGCAATTGACGACCTCTTATTTTTTTTAAAACATAATTTGGACGCTAAAATATTGACTCGACAAAAAATGTTGTAGTTGTATTATAAGGACACAATGAGGGTTTATAGTTTGCACTTAGCATAAGCAATTGGTTTGCATAAGGTGCTTTCATAGCTTCTAAACTAGAGGTGACAACACCACTGAGCATTGAATTATGGTTAATTCAAACCGGCTCACAATCAAACTACAAGTGTGAATGTTCGAATTGGATTCTTGAGAAGGGCGATCTAGTTCTTGTTCATTTTTCTTTTTTGAACCGTAAACTTTTAGCCGGAACCGACGGAAAACCACGCAACCCAATAGCCAAACCATCAGAAACTACCCACAAACTGCTAGAAACCGTCCAAACTGATGATGGATCGTGAACCACTGGGGCTTGAACTGTTGAGGCCATGTTTCGATTCAAGTCCGGGTTCATCACCACCTCGAATCGTGAACCACTAGACCTTAAATCAAAATTGGCCCAACTCAGATTGTGGCCACATCTAACATCAACTTGTTAAAGCTGTGAATGAATATGTGGAGCCCTTCTAAAATAAGAATCATCTCATCTATCATACTATAGATTTACCATCTCAACTTACCAATTTATTATTAGCATTGCTTTTAAAACCATATCTGTTTAACCGGAAACCAATCACCAGTTCGATCCACCTTAGTGACAACACTGGAAGATCAATTAAAACTGGATTATTTTTTGAAAAAATCCTGTCAAACATGCTTTATTTTTTACTCAAACTTTTAGCTTTTGACTTTTTATTGCAATTTTTTATTTTACTTTTTTACTTTTCAAGAATATTTATAGAAGTATTTTATTTAATCGTTAAAGTCATATATAATTTATGACATAAATGAAGATTATTTATTATATAAAATATTGAAAAGCCTGGTTCAACTATGACCCAGTCGTGACATTGGTCCGGTTATAAAAACATCATGGATGAGGATGACTTATTTTAGATCTTGAACTACCAACTATATTTTAAATTCAATGTTGTAGATTTGAACATTAGCACTTAATTGGCTCTGTTTTCTCAATATAACAAGTTGAAAACATGAAACAAATGACTAGTAAACTGTTAATTACATAATTGATTTATTTTTGTACCTTAGTTTTTAACCATTTTCATATTATACCTAACTAATTAATCTTTTAGTTCCACTCTACATATGATCTTTAATATATTACCTCTGCTTATAGTTTAATTCTGTTTAATTCGATTTTAATTGCAACAATATGATTGTTAACTTGGATGGAATGCTCAATGAGTTATCAAGTGCTCGATGTTTCTTGAGTATGGAGATAATCACCCAAGAAGGTAACGGGTAAAGTAACCATTTAAGACAAATGATAGGTTATATGAATGGTTAATTAGGCCAGTTAAAATTCCTGATGCTGCTGGTTGTTTCATGAGATTTATGGAACAAGTGTTTAAGCCTTTTATCGGAAAGTTTGTACTTGTCTACTGCAATGATGTTTTGATTTTAAGCAAGAATTGCAATTCTCATATATCACATATATAGGTTGCTTTAGGCTTGCCAAAGGAAAACAAAATATATGCAAATCCAAAGAAGAGTATATTCGGGACAAGTTGGTCGTAGTTCTTGGGACTTTATCTGGTGTCTGATAAGGGCATACAGATTGATCCGATTAACATGCCAAAATCACTGTCCAAATTAGAAATTTCTACGGTCTAGTCAATATTTACAGCAAATTCATAAAAAACTTCAGTGTCATAATAGCTCTGATGACAGAATGTTTGGAGAATGAAAGCTACAATTGGAATTCTGAAGCCAAAGAAAGTTTCTAGGAAATTAGAAAGAGATTGCTTTCGGCTCCTCTCCTAGCTTTTCTTGAGAATGACAAGAACTTTAGGATTGATTTGGGCTTTATTAAGCAAGAAGGCTGTTTGATTGCTTACTTTAGCAAGAAGCTAGATGGAATGCAACATAATTTCTCAATCTACGACTTGAAATTTTATGCTATTATTGAGCCTGAAGTCCTATTGTTTCATGATTCTCAAAGGAAGTTAAATAGAAGGCATGCAAAAATGGGCAGCTTTCTTAGAAGAGTACAAAATCCTAATGAGTTTTAAAGGAAATTCTCCATTTGCACAAGATACGCTTGAAAGAAATAAGCAGGTAGTTAATAGTGGTTCTAACTGAATGTGATTAGTGCTAAACTACTACTAATATACTATCTTTAAATAGAGGTTAGATGGAGATTTGTTATATTTTGATTTTTAACTCTGTTTTGGATTGATTTTATAGTGTCAATGTCTATTTTTCCTATTTACCAATGCTATACAAAAATAGTTTTGGCACTTATCTCTTTCTGAATTTACTATTCTATGGTTTGTCCAAATATTGAGTATGTCATTTCTAAAAAAATAGTGAGTATATTGTTAACATCAAACAGGGAAATGAAACAATGTCTAAATAAAAATTATTCATTGGAGCAAGATTGAAGAAGAGAACCAAAATTCCTTGTATTTTTCTTTAAAAAACCAAAGATTCCTTAAAAAAAAGTGAAGTAGAATTTTGAGTGCTCCTAGTTAATACTATAAGAATTTTAAAAACTTCTAATTAAATTAGTAAGAATTTCTATTAGAAATCAATAGTGCCTCTTCTAAATTTACTAAAATTGTATAATTTTAGATTTGGATCCTAAATAATTAACTGGCTTTAAATAACAATTTAAAGAAATACACTGATGGAGCTGTGAAGTTCTTTAACTAGTTACATGGGAATTGAAAAAATCGACTATGTTGATAAATATTTAGGGCTGCCATCAATTATCAAGAGATCCAAAACGAAGACGTTTCAACTGATTAAGGATAGAATTTTGCTCCGTCTGAATGGATGGAAAGAGAAGTTCCTTTCTTTTGCAGATAGAGAGATTCTAATCAAATCTGACATAGCAACCATTCCATCGTTTACATTTTCATGCTTTAAGGTTCCAAAAGTTTTGACAAAGAAGATTAACTCTATGATAGGCAATTTTGGTGGGGCAAAAGGAACAAGAGCGAAAGATCAATTAGATTGCTTAGGAAAAAAATTTGCTTAAGCAAGAGTGATGGAAGTTTAGGCTACAGGGATTTCGAAACCATGAATATAGCCTTTTTAGCAAAACAGGGTTGGCGGATATTAAAAGAGCCAAATTCACTCTTGGCACATGTACTCAAAGGAAAATACTTTCCTAATTCTGTTTTCTTTTCAACAAGAGCAGGAAATAATGCCTCTTGGGGATGGAAGAGTATTATTTCTGGGAATGTTCGATGGAAGATCAGAAATGAAGGTATATTGCATGCTTTTCTGACGCTTGGATACCGAATGATAATTCAGGCATTGCAAAAATAGTTGCTAGGCATGATAACAATATATTTTGGGTTCATCAGCTTATTTGTAATACCCTTAATCCGACCATTTATATCTGAACCAAGTTGTGTCACATCATATACTACATGGTATACATATCATATTCTAAAATTTATTACAAAATATGGGTACATTTTTTTCTTTCTAAAATGTCCTTTATTGATTCTGACTTTATCTTCACAGTATATGCCAATCTAAGTTCTTCATAATCCTGATGCTATATGACAGTTCCAGTTCTTTTTACTTCTTTTTGAAGATCTACAAGTTCAGAATTAACCAAACTTGCTGAGCGGAATAAATATATTTTTGATAAAAATAAAGTATATTTTCTATGAATATATTTTTTGTGAAAAAACGATGATTTATGATAGAAATATTTTTGATAAATAAATGTTTGACTTTTAAGATGGATATGGTGATGTTGTTTATTTTTGAAAAGTAAATACAGTATTGAGCGAGTTTGAAACATATAGTAAATTCAGTATCCAGTAAATATTTTATGATCTACTTAAGTTAAGTTGAACTAGTGATAAGAGTATTATGCATTATATACTGAGCAATACTGCATAATTACTTCGATTATAGTGGTTAAGGCCGTGAGATAGCAGCTACAGTCATGAGATAGTGGCTACAGCCGTAAAATTTACTTTGAATATGGCCACTAAAATATACAGACTTCGGATTGCATGAGGAAAACTATGCCATATAAACTTCAGAAATACATACAATAACTTTATCCCTGTGTTCACCTAAAAGCCTAGTAGAGCTATTCAAATAGTTAAATAAAATAAAAATAACTTATTTGATTTATTAAATATTTTGCTTTAAGTAATTAATTTGGTTTATTAATACTTTATAAAAGGTAATTTATTTGATATATTCGTTATTTCTTTTAAATGTAAGTATTTGACATGCTATTATTTATTTGGTTATTTTAATATTAAAGTGCAGTTATATTTTAAATATCGCATGTGTTTTCTTTAATATTATTGCTTTTCAATAGTTAAAGTATCCACTGAACGTAATTGCTCAACGAGTTAAATATTTTAATTCGTAGGTAATAAGGAAGAGAATTAGATACGAGGATCGGATCAACAAGTCAGCCGTCAGCCAGCATCAAAGATATTATTTGAATATATCTCTATTATAAATAAGGAATAGATGACATGTACTTTAATTTTTCAAGATGTGTAAGATATATTTTATTTTAACATGTTTGGAATTAAAGGAGATTGTATTCGATAATTGGATTAATAAAAATATTATTAACCTTTGAGAAAAAATATGTTTTAGGTATTTGTCGAGTTCGTACTATGCAAATAGATTTTGCCAAAGGAGGTTAAGTTTTAAGTGGGACCATTGCGATCCCTCTAGTCTTTCCTAGAAATTTATTTGGAATGGTAATTCTATCTACGGAGGCTACTTGGTGGCTTTTCCTGAGAATTACCGAATCAGTTAAACTCTCGATAAATTTTAAAATAAATAAATAAAGCCAATAGGATTAAATACTAGAATAAAGCCAGTTGTAGATCTCTTATGGATTTATTACGGTAAGTCTATAAATGGCGCTACATTATTGATGTTGAAAGGAAGCAATGGAATAGATAGATTCTTGAATCAAACTTCAGTGCCAATGATGTAAGAGCTATTTTGAGTATGACCTTTGCCAACATGGAAAGTCCAGATGAGTTGATTTGGATACATTCTAAAAATGGTTTGTATTCAGTCAAATCGGGCTATAGAGTTGCATGTCAACACTTACAAGGAAGAGTTTCTAGAGATAACCAAATTGACATTCCTTGGAAGCAAATATGGAGTTTGAAAGTGCCACGAAAGTGGCAAGTTTTTCTTTGGCGCATGATTCAAAAAGGTCTTTCTGTTGGGGGAAATTTAAAGATAAGGATTCCAAATAGCTCTCATTTGTGTGCTTTTTGTAGCGAAACTGAAGATGAATTTCATCTCTTCTTCAGGTGTGATTTTGCTAGAGCGGTATAGTTCTCTTCCCCACTTGCAATCCTAATTGATAGAGTTAATGAGAATTATGTGGCAGATAAACTTAAAAATCTATTGCAATGGTAGAGGGATCTTGCAAGGAATGGTAGTACACAACCACGGTAGTAGCCATCATGCGGGAAATTTGGAAACATCGAAATTTAATTACTTTTGAAGGGAAAAATAAAAAATGTCATGAGGTGATACGGCTTGTTGTCAATCTATTGCAAGAAATTGTTGAAGTGGAAAAAAGCCAAGGTTGTCGGAGCTTAAACGTTGTAGTAAAGGAACAACAATGATGTCATCCTACTTTTGGTACCTTAAAAATTAATGTTGATACTGCAATAGATAAGGTACAAAACCCTGAAGTGGTTGCTGCAGTAGTTAGAGACAGTCATGGCAGTGTTAAGATTGGATAATTAAACAGTACTGCTACATGTAGGACCCCTTGATATTGGAAGCTTTTACTGTCTATTGCGCCCTGGAATTAATCAAAGAAAAAGGATGGGTTAATTACATCATTGAAACTGATTTGAAGATGGTGGCAACAACAATGCAGGAGAAGCAAGAGATTTATCATGAAACTTTTGATGTAGTGATTGATGCACGAAAACTTCTAAACGAGTGTCTTAATGTGTCTTGTATTTTTTTGCCTAACTTATAATCAACTTGCGCATAAGTTTGTCAAAGCAGCACTAAATATAAACTTTACTCATGATCTACTGGCATAACATCTTCTTCTACATTATAATATTTGATTTAAAATGAAAGAACCTAGAATCTCTGTTTAAAAAAAACAACTTAAAGGAAACCTGTGCCCTAATAAATTGGTTGAATTCAGCTTGTACTGACTCCAATTTTGGATGCAGCAGTAATTTTAATTCCATTTGGTCCCGTTCACAGGATGCCCTATTTCTAGGGGAACTAAAAACAAGATGATACTTAACACGTGTCAAGAGAATATCTCAAGACTGACCTCTCCAGGTTCTGATATCTAGTTGCTTTCGGGTGGACCGCCAAACATATCCTAAAAAGATTTTGGAATTCCATGGTTCATTTACTTGACACGTGTTACACAACTACCGTAACGATAAAAATACCATTCTTCAACCGCCGTTTAACTTTAGGGATCAGTAACGAATTAAACGACGACGTAGCGTAACGAAAAATTTCTGGAAAGGACGTAAAAGAAAGAAGAAGCCAAATTTACAAAAACACGCACGACACGAGCTCTTCTAGCGACTTCCACCCTTTTCTCCACATATGTGGGCCCTATTCCCTTTTTACCCATTTTTATATATATATTTTAATTCGAAAAATAACTCATTTTTTATTGCTCTTTCCTTCTCGAACCCACGGGTTCTCTTCCTCTTCCTTCGCCTTATCATTTACTCCACCCAGAACCTTCTAGAAACAACAAAACCAGACTCTCTCTCTCTTTCTTTCTCTCTCTCTCTCTCTCTCTCTCTCTCTCTCTCCCCCCCCTCCTTTCTCTCCCGCGAGATCAACGTGCTTGCGAGAAAAGGCTGAATGAAGTGAAGGATTAGATTGTATTTCCACTTCAGTAGTTAAGTTAGAAGTACGTGGTTTTGTCTCGTGTTGCTGTTTGGCTGGCGAGAAAGTCACCCCATTTCATTTGCTGGAAAAAAAATAAGGTGTGATTAATTACCTTCTTTCTTTAGTTATGTTTGAACATAGTGTCTTTGTTTTACTTTTTGAATGTGATATATAGAAACTGTTGTAAATTTAGATTATTTCAGCCTTCATTAGCAATGTAACTCACCTATATGTAATAACATCAGCAGTTTTCAATTCGCTATCCAGAATGGATTTTCTTGGTTATTTTATTCCTGTTTATTTTCCTTGACTTACCTAGGAAATTCAATCCCTAGTTATTTTTTCTATCACATTAATAATATTGATTGATTCTATTTTCAATTATTTTATTAAATGTGATTTTATGAGTTTTATTTCAATTCCAGACAGTACGCAAGAATCTGTCGCTATAGCTTTCTGTTATATAGGGTTCGGATCTGACTGAGACCGAACCCAATGATGCCATTACCGGTTGAACAAACCGGCGAATCAACCGCCACAGGAGGAGGAGGGTCAGGAAGTGGAGGAGATTCGCAGAGATCTCTTCCTACTCCATTTCTCACCAAAACTTATCAGCTCGTTGATGATCCATCCGTTGATGATCTGATTTCTTGGAACGAAGACGGATCGACCTTCATAGTATGGCGTCCAGCTGAATTTGCGCGAGACTTGCTTCCTAAATACTTTAAACACAACAATTTCTCTAGCTTCGTTCGCCAACTGAACACCTACGTGAGTTTTTATTTCTATAAATTAATTATTCACTTATGATTAGTATTTTATGTAGTATTTTATTTTGATCTGTTCTATGTATTTGTTTCAATCTCTAGGGATTTAGAAAAGTAGTGCCAGATCGTTGGGAATTTGCCAACGATTGCTTCAGAAGAGGGGAGAAAGGATTACTTCGTGATATTCAGCGCCGGAAAATTTCACCTGTGCCAACGGCAGCTGCTACAGCAGCAGTAACCGTTGCTTCGATTCCAGTGGTAGGGCGTACAGGTTCTCCAACTAATTCAGGCGATGAGCAGGTAATTTCATCGAATTCTTCGCCGGCAGCTGCCCCAATTGCTACACCGATTCTCCGTACAACAAGCTGTACTACGACGCCGGAGCTTCTAGAAGAGAACGAGAGATTAAGGAAGGAGAATACACAATTAAACCAGGAATTAAGTCAGTTGAAAGGCTTATGTAACAATATTCTATCATTAATGACGAATTACGCTTCTGGCCAACCAGACAATCATAATAATTTACCAGAGGGGAAACCTTTAGACTTGTTACCGGCGACAAAGGTGGTAGCACGGCGAGAGGAAATTGCCATCGCCGGCGGTGCTACAGAATCAACGACGACAGCAGAAATCGATATGATACCTAGGCTCTTCGGAGTTTCAATTGGGGCTAAGCGGATGAGAAAGGACGAGGCGGAACAGAAACAGCAAGGGAGTAATAATCAACAACCGTCTCAAGAAAATGAATCCAGAACCGACGTCAAATCAGAGCCGTTGGATGGGAAGACTGAACAAAGCGAGAATCACGACCCTTCGTGGTTAGAGCTGGGGAAATGATTATTTAATTTAGATGCATCGGATTATCTTAGTTTGACTGCCATAATCGTGATGATCGCCACCGTTGAAATGGGAATGGATGACACGTAAGCATCCATTCTGGTTGCATCTCGAAGCTGGATAATTGGTCGTCTACACAAAAATAGGGATAGCAGCCAACGGGTTTTTGGTCCGCTACGGAAGTGTTTCAAAACGGTGCGCAGCAGGATGGGGGGAAAATAAAATGTCCCCCACTAGGGTTTGGTGTTGAGAAGTTATTTGTTGATAAGGATAGAAAAAGGATTGTTAGTAGGATAAACATTTTGAGCATTAAAATTGGCATACAAAGTTTGCTGAATTTGGTCTTCTAGCTCTAGGTTTGAAAAATATGCACTCACTCAATGTGACTGTAATGTAATTACATAAAAACCCTTTCAGATGAAGGTGGATAATTAAGTGAAATGATGGTAATCGGTCCAAATTTAATTCTTCATTTCTTTTGTCTGACTGATTGGGTAGGGGGGGGAGGGAATGTCTAAAAAAGTACATGAAATGGAAGGATGAGGATTTAGAATTAGAAGAGGACAGTATTAAACATGGGGTGATAGAGGGATTTTTGTTAATGTTTTAGATGGAGAGAAAGAAGGGAGTGGTAGGATTGAATTTCCGAAAGATCCTACGTATTCGGCTGGGCCAGTGCTTTGTATGGACCTGTAATATTTGGGCCTTTGGAAAATATTACTTTTGAGTTTCGACCCACTTTTAAATTGCAAGTGCAAGTATGTGGGGTTTCCTACCAAGTTGCCAATGAGAATTAGCTAAACAAGTTTTCAAAAATAAAAAATGCTAATGATTAATTAAAAAACTTTTTTCGTTAAATGCAGCAGATTGGCAGATCAAGGTATACGCCAAAGGAGACGACTGGCAACTCTCACAATCGCTGTGCCTTATCCAACTGCAGCCAACCGATTTATGGAGGGTACCGGTCAAAAGCCCAGACGACGGCGATTCTCCCTGTACCCTCATTGTCGACGTTGGTTGACCGGAGACCCTTCAAAGTTACGATCGAAAAACACTGGAATTCTTAGTTTTTCGCTTGAAAAAATGAAATCCAGTGAGTTTCTACTCAATTTCCAAGTTGATTACATCATGTTTCTATCTATTATTGGCTTAGAAACTTGATAATTCATCGATTTTCAATGAAATCGACTGGAAATGGACAAAAACTCGTTTTGGAAGCCGACAAAAATACCACTGGAATTCAAATGGAAACCGGCAAGATTATAAACAAATTTCAATTAGAATACCCTTCTAGCTTTTCCAACTAGTTTTTGTTTAGTGATTGAAATCTAAAAACAAAGAATGACCGGCAACGATAACCCAAGAATGACGAATGATGTGAACATATACTGATCATAAAACTTCTAAAACGATTCAAAACCTTATGGGAATCGGCGAGATCAAGTCTGTAAAAACTTAGTGTGCGATTCCGATGAGTGTTTGAAGCCGAAAAAAGCCTTGAAAATTAAAACTAGACATTTTTTTGCTTTCTAATTATCCACGTTTCTGTTTTCACAAATTAAATTAAAATGCCGCCCGTTTTCACATATATCCAAGTATGTGTTTTAGTTTAATTCAATAACTTGTGGGAAGGATTTTGTGCATAAATTATGAAACATAATACAAATTTTGTAAATAATTCAGCATTTTTATTATCTTTGTCAAAGAGTCATTAGCTATTTTTACTAGTTACTAAAATCCTTTTGCTCACACATTATCAAAGCTTAATATTACTAGCCGCAGGGAAATTTGGAAAACAGTGGCCTGGCTTAACACTCTCCAGCAAATAACAGTTTTTTTTTTTTTTCCTACCCTTAGTTGCCGTTGGTGCCTAATTTGCAGTGACTCGCAACAGTGATTTGATTTCCCACGAAAGTTTCTGTTTGGTTGCGTTAATTTCTCTTAGAAATTACCCATTTTCTATTTAATTTCTCTGCTAACTTAGATGGAAAAAATAGAGATTACATATATGTTTTCCTTCCATCTGAACAATTGATTTGATACCAACTACCTTAATGCTCCACTCAAGTTTGCAGGTGGGCACCCATGCTCATTTTTCCAGTTATTCTTTTAATTTACTAAATTAGAACTTGTGTTCTCTCAATAAGCAAATTTTTTTGTTCAAATTAATTATGTTTATTAACAATTTAATTAGCAAAAATAAAAATTTTAGAAAATTAGATTATAAAACTAAATAGTCCAACTTTTGCATAATTTTTTCATAATAGGCCCTTATAAATTCTTTTTAATATATAGTAGGAGTATATGGCCGAAATAACAAAAATACTTCACACCTTCTTCTCATTATATACATAAAAAAAAATAATAGTATGAAATTTTTTCGTATCAATTTCGGAGCATGTTCCTAATCCCCAAGTCATGATATCACAACCTATCCTTTTCCTGAATTTAATGGACTAAATACTAATACTTTTGAAGTTTACAACCATATTTTATATGCCACTTTTGGAAATTTATGGACTAAATGGACCTCTCCTTTTTGGCTAATATCATTTCTCTTTTCAAAACATGATAATTACTAAACTTGATGTCTTTATGTTTTTAATTATTTTTTCATACCTAATATTTTTACAAGTCCATTTAAAAACATATTTCCTTAGATTATATGTGATGATTAAATTATTGCTCTCCTAATTATTCTATTACAGTCACTAATGCCAAGCAAAATTAAGTGTAAAACTGAAAAGATGGTATATCATTTCTCATTTTTCAAAATTTTTTTTTTCATTTGTTGAAGGGTGATGATTGAGTGCTATTAGAGATTAATTTCTAATATAGTGAAAATTAAAAAAATTACACTGATAAACAAAACTTAAACATATAAGTTATCATGCTGATTATATGTTTAAAATTTAAAATTCAATTGAATACGGAATTAATCCTAAAATTTGTGATTTAAGGGTCAGGTGGACTTGTTACCACTCTATATCTTAATATTTAGAGTAAAAATTTTTTGAAATAAATCCAAATGGAGTAGGTTCAAATTTCTATGGGTACAAATATTTTTCAGGTCAGTGCTTATTTTCCAATTGCGCACAAAAATAGTTAGGTTAAACCTCAAAATAAAATGGACGCAGCCTTGATACCTCATGTATCGTGGAGAAAAAAAAAATATAAAAACAAATTAAAAGAAGGAAAGTTTACAAAAAACCTCCTTATATTTTACTATATTTTACAATTTCCTCCCTATTTTTTTTTTCAGAAATTATCCTTGGATTTTAAATTCATTAAACAAATATACTCTTATATTTATTTTTTCTGTTAAAATAATGATAGGACCAAAATGTAATTTTAGGACCCCTTTGAAAACGCTCAAGAAATAAAGGACTGTTTTGATATTTTCCTTAAAACCTTCTTTTCTTCTTCTCCTTCACTTACAACCTTCCCCATTAAAGCTAAGCTTAAGCTTCTGCTCAGACTAAGTCTCAACAAATTGAATTCTATTATAAAGGAGTACTTATTTTTAATTCAGAAGAAAAGAAAAATAGAGGAGTAAAGAATTTTTATTTAAAAAAAATATTAAAATTATGTTTTCCACCAAAGAAACGGAGGAAGGATTTTAAACTCTTCATTCACCTTCCATTTATTATCTTTGGAATATTAGACAAACGATTCCTAGGAGTCCGGTGAACAAGTTAGACATCAAAAGCACTGCAACTCATCGCCAGAAGCTTTAGTTCTGTTCGAGTTATCTACTGAGGTTCTTGGTTATCCGAAGATTCAAGTCAACATTTAGTCTAACTTTGGCTACCATACAACCGATCTGAAGCCGCCAACCGATCAGCAACATGAAAAGGAAGATATTCGTATTTGGTTTGATCGTTTTCATCGTCGGAAACTCAAGTTGGTGTTGACCAAAACAGGAACTTGTCGATTCGTCCTTCATTTCAAAACCAGGTAGCAGTGAAGAAGAAGAGAAAATATCAAAACAGCCTTTTATTTCTTGAGCTTTTTCAAAAAAGGCTCGCAAAATTACGTTTTAGTTCTTCTACCATTATTTTAACAGAAAAATAGACGGAATGGTATATTTGTCCAACGGATTTAAAACTCAAGGATAATTTTGTCCACTAAAAAATAAATATAGGGAGGCAATTGTAGAATATGGTAAAATACAGGGAAGTTTTTATAAATTTCCCTTAAAAGAATGGTTGTCTTGGCTGACGTGGCTAATGATTATGTTTCCTTTTTCCTTTCTTTTCCTTCGTTCCCATAGAAATTGGAAAAATAAGTCAGCCAACGAAATGACAAATCAAATTTTATAACTTCGCAGAAATACCGTTATGGGGCATGAGTTACACAGAAACAGCCCTCCTTTTCAAATGTCATCAACGCTAGAAGAACCTTCCAAGCAACAACTTTCAGTCTTTCAAAATTCTATTATCAAATCAAACGGGGCACTAACTAATTCGATTCGAGCTATCAAATTACTTTAAAGACAGCAAAACTCTCCACACCGAATCAATTGTAAGAACTTTCTATATGTACATGTATATATATATAAGAGCACAAGACAGAATATTCGTACCCTAAACATTCCTTTAAGGATGGAAATTACAGTCATTTCAGCTGAAGGTCTCAAGAACATGTCTTCAGCCCTTTTCTCTCACCGTCTCCGTCCCTTCATCACCGTCTCCACTTACCCATCAGCTCCAATTACCGGTGATAAAAAGCGCCACTTGTATACTACAAGAATTGATGATCGAGGAGGAGTCAATCCTAGCTGGGGTGATAAGTTTCATATCCCTATAGATACAGCCTTTCTTTCTAACAGAAACAATTATATAATCCTCCAACTCTACACCAAAAGGCTTATTATGGGAAGAGTGTTTTTGGGTTGGTGCCAAATTCCGGTCACCGATATTGGGTTCCCGCCGGAAAGTACAATGAAGCACTTGAGTTACCGGATACGAGCTAAAGATGGTACAAGAAGTCAAGGAACTATCAATCTTGCAATTAGATTAACTGGTTTCCAAGCGGTAGCTGATCAAAGATTAACAGTATCAGATTCAGATCATTATTGTCAGCCGGTGATTGGCATTCCGGTGACCGTTTTCTCACATATGAATATTTCTCAAAAATAAATAAAGTAATATATATGATGCAAGGTTGTAAAACAATATTATACAAAGCCGGCAAAATCTTGCGCAAGAAATGGAGAAATGATCATACTTGTGTTTTTTATTTGACCTGTGCATTTTTTTTTAAATGTTCATTTCTTGAAATTATGTAAATCTTGTATCATAAATTATACAAATTGTGAATTTTAACTATACAAAATTAACTCGTATCTAATTTGAAACACATAATCCAATATTAATACATTTGATATCAAAATTCAATACAAACAATCAAACAAATAATTTTACAAAAACAAATTATAAAGTGCAATTGGCAACTTTGTGCGAATCTCAAAATCCACCATTTTTTGTTTTTCTTCGTAATTTATTTTCTAAAGGTTTTGGTGTGTCTCTCGAATAGCCAGCAATTTTGCAAACAGTAGTAAAGGTTATCCAATGAGAATATAGTCAGTCATGTCATGTGTTTCATATTGTGATACAGTTAAAGAAGAATCATTTTAATTGTATAAGATTGATTTTGCAATTGATAGTGTTTTGTTCTTTTATTAATAAAAAGTAGAGGATAAAATTAAGAAAAAGTTCACTTTAAATAAGTTGCATATAACTTGATGAGGATACAAGATGAGCTAGTGCTATAATCCTTATCAAACTATGGCTTCTTGCAGTAAAAAAATTTGCAATATTATCACTTCACATTTTAGTAAGTAGTAGGAAGATTCCAGAGTAATTTAAAAAAAAAGGAAGATTGCAGAGGAAAATAGTAGGAAGATTCCAAAGGAAAATGAATGGAATGGGTCTTGTCTGGCCCGTGACCTAGAAATTACGGCTTGGAATTTGATCCAATTTATTTCTTTTTTTATTGCATAATTTGATGCGTATGAGCGTTCAAGAAAAGTCTAATAAGTATGTTTAGAAATTTGATATCGAAATTAAAGAAAACACGCTTTACATGTGGAAAGCTGGAATCACAAAAGGAAACGTAAAGATAAAGACTAAAATGCAAAATACTAAAATTCTAACGGTTCATTTTAGTCTTAAACAAGTATTTAGAGTCCGAAAATATGCATTACGAAAGCAGAACCGGCAACTCCTATTGAATTCTATTTCTGAAAAATGATCATAATAACATCCTAAAACTGTGAGCTTATATTTCCGAAGTTGGGGAGTGCAATTAAAGATTAACACGGGAGGGCTTGACTTTGCGGTAGAAAGAGACGACTCATAGCTGAGTTGTGTCACGAGCAGTAATTTTCCTGGAACTTAACCCACTTGTAGTTGACTTGGTTTCCTCCTCTCGAATGCCATGCAATACAAATCAGTAGTATTTGGTTAGTAGTAGGAAAAGTTATGTCAAAATAATAAAAAAAAAAAAGTGTGGTAAAAGGAAATAGAACGGCGCCGCAAACTCACCAATCACAATTTATCATTATCCAAATGTTGTAATTATCCAATACTATAAAGATTTTATTTATTCAATTACTAACAAATGATTTTTTTTTTTTTTTGATAAAACTAACAAATGTATTTATTCAATTCTTTTCTTATAATTATTATTATTTTCTTATTTAAATATTATTATAGTCAACTGACGTCCCGTAAAATCGTCAAAAACCATTATACACACGACACGGCAACCAGACAGTGGATTAGTTGAAGTGTGGAATCAAAGAAATTGGATTAGACTGCCTCAACAATTCCAAATCTATTGCGTTACTTCAAATCTAGCACTCAGCTTCCTTTCTAACCTCACGCTTCAAAGACTGCTTTTTTGAGAATTGAATCTGTAATAGTCCTAGAGACAAGGAAACTAATAAGCAAAGTATCATATATTTTTTTCCCCTTTAGGTGAAATTAAACCTATAATAACAATAGGAGTTGAGGACCTAGCCTCGTATTGAGTTGAAGACTTAGCCTTGTAGTTAGTGCACTCTGTTGTGACCTATTAGTTAAGAGTTTGAATTTGCACCTGAGTGTGTGAGTATCACCCCTATTTTGTGGCTCATGAATTAAATCACTCTGATAAATTTAAAAACCTATAATAGTAACAAACGAAGGAAGCTGATTCACTGAGTGGTGTTAGCCTTTCCAATGCTTGTTTAGGTTCCATGCACGTCTGATCTAACAGTTGAAGATTCTAATCACCACTATGTTAAAAATAAATAAATAAAAAGAAAAAAGATTCCAATCACCAAAATAACTACCCAAAAACACAAATTCTGGCTCAGCCTAATTGGCGGATATTACACCCTCACTAATTTTATCTGTAATCTATGACTACATGAGTGTATACCAACTCATTGCTGTAGGTTCACACTAGCATGCATTAAATTTCCATTTACAAGACAAAAATTGGCTTACTGGAAATGTGACATTGTTTTCGATGTCTCAATCTGCTCCCTGCTGCAGGATCAAGGATGAAACTTCAACCTGTTATCATGGATTTAGCAAACCTTTCTGATGCCCCAGGTTACCGTGCAACATTCCTCATCTCAGAAGTTGCTTCTTGAAGTTTCTTCTTGATTGATTTGAAACTGGTCTGACCCTTTTTGTTCCAATGAGTTGAGTAACTTCGCTTGAGAAGATCTGATATAGGAGGTGATATCAAAGTTGAATCCTCAGACAGAGAGTCATCATAATCTGCCCACGGAAAGCCAAAAAAGAAAGGTGGGGGGAAAAAGTTAAATTGTAGTTGTGACAAAAATTAGATGTTAAGCATAACTGAAACTGCCCGAGGCATGAGTTGCTTAGGATCCTCTGCCACAATGAGATGGAACTAAAAAGTATAAGCATGTAAGACTGCTTGCATGAGAACCATGAAACATAAGCTTCTTTTTTCAACGAGAACTGCATTAAGATTTTGATAACAATATCCAGCATTCCATACAATGCCCCCTTGGGGGGCAAAGGAAAGGAATAGGAACAAGGCATAAATTAAACTTCAACTGGTAGAAATAGATCGCAGATGGCACGGTGTACTGGGTCATATGCGTTTTGATGAAATGAAATTACCAAATATGTTGTTGATCGGAAGCGCATGTTATGCTATGACATTATCTGGTTGTAATGGAAAAATCACCTGAAGACATGGGAAGCTCGTATTGCTGTTTTAGGAACTTCGAAGCCTCTCTGTCTTTCTTGTGGCACAGGACTCGTACTAAAGTTTGAGCATCTTCCAAGTGAGTCCGGCCATGTTTATTTGAACCCAATCTCACTGAGATATGTTCACTTGCCTCCATCAACATTTTAATAATTGTTTCAGTCTGCCAAAATAGCAATTGTCAAACTGCTTGTTCTATGTATTCTGTTACTGAAAATAAAGACTCAATCATGAGCTACCCAACCTGAAGGGAATATAAGCCAAGTATCTGTTCAGCAAATTTAGATTCCTGGTCAACTAATGTGCGAGGAAGGCCTTCTCCATCAGCTATAAAGAACTCCTAGAAAAATAATCAATAACAAAAAAATCATGTATTAAACCTCCATAAACAAATTATTTTTTAAAAAGATCGGAACAATTGTCTTCAAAGCTATAATTCTCAATTCGCAAGTTGGAAGTTTCTCCACAGATAGCTCAATGTGTAATTATACAATATGGAAAGCGAAGCTTTTAGAAAGGACAAATGATTTGCTAGCCATCATCTAGCTTTCTGAAAAGACATGAAAATTAGGAACGTGTTGCACCAAAAAACACCTGCTTGTATTAAATTTTACCAAAAATAAAAATTATCATGTCCCTTTCATAAAGAGACACACAAACACAGAAACAGGCAGAGAGAGAGAGAGAGAGTAAGAGACCTTCAACAAGTTGAAGTCATCTTCCATCATACAAACATCTGAATCAGAAAATGCACGGGAAGGGCCTCCATCCAACAATACCCAAACATATGCTTCCTGTTTAAGTAGGCAAGATTCGAATTACAAAGAATGGTATCTCCGCAGACTAGACAATAAAATGAAACTTACCAGCAAGGCTCGAAAGATGCTTAAGACCAGACTGTCTCTGAGAGCATCATCAATCAATCCACATATGAGATCGAGGACCTACATGCACAAGGGCATACGCACATGTAAATCCGGAGTACTGGACACATGCTACACCATTAACTTGAAAGAAAGAGAACTTCAGGAATGCGCACGCACGTGCTTTAGTAACTTACAGCATCAAAATGAGGAAGCAAACTTTCCAACCGAGAAGTTGCTACCTCACCACGATATAAATGAAACAAGAACTTGTCCCTCAAATCCCAAAACACAACTCTTGCTCCTGTAGGTTACATTTTACAGAATAAATTAAGTTCATTTCACTGTAATTATCAAATATCAAGGAAACAAAGTAATATAATAAGGCAAGGATACTTTGAAGACAACCAATCTAGAAAATTGAGGGGATACATATATCATAAATTTAATAAACATAAAACAAACAAAGACTATGGGAAAGACAGGGAAGATCTGTAACAACAGACCATATGACAGTAGAACTATGATCCTGAACTTAGATAATCTTTAGGACACTTAGCAAAGATGAGACTTCAGGACAGACAAAGCCAATAGGAGTTAAAAAGAAGAAAAGTAAAACTAAAGAATAAACTATAATCGTGGGTTATAAGAATATGATTCAATAATAAATGTAAATTCAAATAACTTGCACATGCTTACCAGCAAAAGCACAGAATTTATTGATTGCGTCTGTAGCAGTTTCCTTGATGATGGCACAAGTAGTTGCAAAGAGTGCATCAATAGCTTCAGTGGATGTAAGCAAAGTACTTTCTTCTTGGGGCTCATTGTTTGCTGCATTAAATAGATGTTATCTCTTAGACTACCATATAGCATAAGTCGTAATTATAACTCAAAAACATATAAATGCACACCTTGGATGTCAAACATATTTCTCCCACATAATTTAAGTTTCTTACAGATATCACTAGAGAAGAATAAGGTGAGTTCCCCCAGAATAAATTGGGTATTAAATCAGTATCATGCATCTCCATGTGACCAGTGGAGAATGGAAATAGAGTCAGAAAAGAAGACAGATTTCTTGCTGTTCAATGGGTTACAAGCTCTTAGAGTGGATATAGAACTTTGACGAAAATAAGGCCCTTGAATAAAGAGCTACTATATTCATTTAGGTACCAAGTAGCTGAAAAAATTTCAGAGCTAGAAGAAAAGTTACTGTCACTCCCAGTTTCTTTTTCACATATTTCTATTATGGGACATCTCAGAGGAAAGAACAAATGTTAAAAGTATCTAACACTCAGATCTACTGATCCCAACCCCAACTCTGTCCTCAATCACCTAAGTCAATAAAATTTCCATCCGCATAATGTTGCACTCAGTTATATGATACGTTAGAGAAATGCTTCTTCCTAGTGCTATGCTTTCAGTATTTCTTCCTTTTGAAATGGATACTTAACAAAAGCAATGACACACACAAACGCATTTATAAAATACGGGAGATCTTTTTATACATGGCATAGAGTTAAGCACAACTTACTCCATCTTGAGTTATGAGATGGCTTCACCAGAGCCCAAGATTTTCTAACTCCATCTTCTAGTGTGCTAGTCTGGTTATTAATATACTGCATACCAAATGAAAGAGAAAAAGACCTATTAATGAAACAAAACAAGCAACTGGCATGCAAAATTGTTCTAGCAGGTGAACCAAAAGATTTACATATCTACATAAATAGGAAATTATGTTATATTATCACAACTTAAGGTTCTTTGTTTTGTTCCTGTCATATCAATGCAAGCTGAATTATCACTGGAGTAAGGGGCCTTTTTTTTCTTCAAGTCTTTGTATACAGCTGCCTTTTCTGCCTAATTGATAAGGCAAACAATTCACTTACTTGAAGAGTATTCAACCTAATGCAGAGTTTTGGAATTGTCAACTCATTCAACTTATAATTGACATCATTGTCTAGTGGTGCACGCTCCAGAAGCCTCTTCTTAATTACTGGAATAACAGTCTCTGTGTAGCGAGTTAAAGGAGGAGCAGGCGGGTAGATATGATTCTTCTCAACTGCAACATTAAAAACATTTCAATAAATATCTAGCAGTAAACTAGTATTAAGATTCACTATCCTATTAGTCGCAACTGGCAATAGAAACCAAAGATATCTGGGAAAAAAATTCTCTAGATTTCTTCAGGTATTAGAGTCAGAAAGAATGCTAACTAGATCAATACCAAGAAATAGCATGGAAATAGTAAAAATTATGCTTCGAGGCAACAAAAACATCTGAGATCCAAGAACAATAACATTCGACACCAAACCCCATCTATCCACTTGAACTATTGTTTATGCCAACTAGTAGTAGTTGGGTCAGTTACTTACAACGATCTGTTTTCATTGGCTTGGAAATCCTGTAGGACTAAAAATGGGAAGTGGACAAAGGAGAAGAGGCTTCAAAAAGCCACAAAAGTAGATATGAAAAGTGGACGCTATCAGCTAACATCCATCTCTATTCTTCTAACAAATCTAGAGCCGTACAACGACAATCACCAAGCCTTAATCCCAAACTAGTTGGGTTGAGACTCAGCTATATGAATCATTTATTACAGATATCTGCTGTCTCTAAGATTTATTCCATGAATCCTTTGCCTGCATTTTGATCTGTCTGTAGCTAGATCCTCACTAATACTCCAAGGCCATAAATGTTTAGCAATAACTTAACTCCAAAGTAATTTCAGTCTACCTCCTCTCTTTTTTGGTACCCTATGCCGCTTAAGTATCTCATTTGCAAGCCAAGGAATGAAGGAGAATGAAATGTTGTGAGGAAATACTTGTGTTTTGTGAATTTTTTTTTTACTGGGATTTATTAGTCAATAACAGCTGTCAGCAGAGTTTGCTACATGTCAGCAAGTTTGTTAAAATCCAAATTGGGTGGGAAGCTAGAGTGAGTATAAATATACAATGGACAAGCAAAGGAACTGTGTGTGGAATCTGTGAAGCTGTTTCTCAAGAATTCAGTTCCTTCTCTCTCTTCATTCTCTTTCTACTTCTTCCTCACTATTCTATCTCTCTCTCCCCCCCGTTCTATTTCACCTTTCCTAATCCCAACACAAGCAGAACCTAGATTCATATCAGAGAATGTATGCATAAAAATTATGACCATATGATCTTAGTTGTCCTCTCATTTTATATCCAGCTTCTACTACTTGTAGTTTTAGAGCTATAAGGCACAAAATGTTATATATATAAGCTAGTTGAAATAAAAGGCTGAATTATTTAGACATCCAAGGTTTGTTTTATTTTTAATATTCTTAGAAGCAAGGGAAGAGATTCTAGGAGATCTGGATCTGGAACCACACTGTATATCAACAAACAAAATTCGACTTCTCAGAAAAATGGATGTAACTTGGAAAAATACCTGCAGAATAACAAAGCTGAAACTCTTGTATTATTCAATAATTCCAACTACTATAATTTTCCAGATTTCTATATGCTAGCACCATATCCAAAGTCATTTTCAACTTAGATCAACTAATTGGTCGTCCAAGCCCAACGTAATAAAAAAAAATCGCCACATTGTGCAAGCCCATTGACTACTAGTATCTCATCACCTTAGAATAAAGCAAAAGGTAATTGAAAACAATTGTTAATTTCCTCTCATTAAGATCAACTAAATGAACCCTTCAACAAAGCAATTAATCAAATTGTCATGTATACTTTAAAATTTTGCATCTTGCAGAGCCTATTAGTAGAGTCATCCGTATGCTTCAGTGATTTTAGTTGATAGGAACAGAAGTGCCAACTAATGACATTATCCAGCAAGAAGCACAGCAGTTTCTAAGAGCTGATGACACATGAGCATTTATCCACAAAATCATATATCTACATGTTGGCGGGGGGTATAGAATAAAATAGTAACAATAAATAAAACAAAATAATAATACCTAACTGGTTGAGCATTTTCAGCAAATATGCATCCAGGCTATGGAAAATTATAGATAACAAAGCTTGTAGATGTATAATATCCATAGGGAGATTGAAACCAAAGAACTGATCCAGAGTCTGCAACTCAAATCAGATATATGAGGGAAACTAAACAAAATGAGTGATACTAATAGAAATTAAAATTGCAGCTATATAAATTTTGCAATTAAAAAAATTCTAAAAAAATGCACAGAAACTTTTAAAATAAGAACGAGGAACATGTGCAAGGACATTCCAATGCATCGGCATTCTTCTTTTTGACTGTTTTCCAATGAAACAAACATGCATTAATTTCTAGAGCATGATGAACTTAATGCTGGTGAAGCCATTGGGACGAAATCCAACTGCTTTGCAAAGTAGCCAACACCTGAATCCCTAAAATGTTATAAAGGAAATGTCCTTGGATGTTTTTCATTCAAAACAAAATGTCATGTAGTTTTACCTCCTCTATTATCCTGAAAACTTCAACTATGGATGCTGCCTGTCGTTGATGAAATGATAAAGGCTCCCAATCCTACACAAGTTTGTGAAGCAATTGTTGGTTAAATCACTGTTCAGACTAATATAAGTTCAAATCCACACATGATATCTCAACAAAAAGGTACTGGTACTTGAAGATGAGTAAGATAAGAGGACAAGAAAAAAATAAATACAACTAATTAATCCTTCCCCATGCATACACTCGTCATAATTTGTAAGAATGTTGCATTCCATGATTTAGGCCAACAATATTCTCTTAGATACATGTAAAATAAAGGTAGGCATGAAAGTATTGGCATTAAGTTCATGTAACTTGAGAAACCTGAATAAAATATTGCACTTGCTGGAGGAACTAACCTCAATATCAAAAGCACGTCCAGTCCATTCCAGTATATGATCATGCTGAGATATCACCCAATCAAGAATCAAAGGTGTGGAAATTTGTCCAATCTGCAATAAGAGATTTTAAAAAGAAAAGGTAGAAATGTAAAATAATTAAATTATAAACAAAAGCAGGAAGTATCACATTACAATCTAAACCAAATGAAAAAGACTCTTGATTGTTTCAAAATAAAAACCTAAGCAGCAATACCACTATAAAATATTAATAATTCACAAGTTTCTGAAGTAAGTGGCTCCTAACCTCATAATGATCCAAAACTTGATTAGAGCTACGCAACCTATCTGTTCCTAGAGCAGTTGCATGTAGCTCAGTCAAGTAACTGTCCAGCATTTCAGCAGCAGATAGAACTGATCTAGCATCTCCAGAAAGAGAGGACACTCCCTTGAGGAATGGTTTCTGCATATTGACAATAGAGTGGAAATCACATTTGGTAAGTTTAAACCAGTAGTAGTAGTAGTAAATAGAAAAGAGATAATTCAAATGAGAATATACAGAAACATACCAGTCTTTCCCCATAAAATTGGTGCAATAGGACTACTGACGTCTTCAAAGATTTTGGACACCATTGACGCAACAATGGCCAAAAGACATTGAACTCTCTTTCAGCAATCAATTTTATCTCCGTAGCAAGCATAGCCAATGGATGCATGCTCTGGTCTCTAGATTCAAGATCCACTTTACTTGCAACCTAACACCATAAATATATCAACTTCAAACGAAAAAAGTTATAAATTACAAATTGTTTTCTATTCAATAATTGTTTTTGCACCTAACAAGATAATACCAGTGTAAGAATATAGAACAGAAAATTTAAAAAAAGATAGAACAATATATGTGACTCACCCGTGTCATAACAGCATTAATGGACCTCTTGACATGAAACTTAAATTTTCTTGAAACCTTATCATTTGAAGCACTTAGTTTAGATAACTGCACACACAAAAACAAAGCAAGGTTATTCAAATTTTCTTCTTTCTGGTTGGCAGCAATAAAACTAAATCTGACCATCACTGAATGCGAAACAAATATACAATGTCCCAAAATAATGAAGAATATAAGCTTAACAACATACATGTTAAAATTATTACGTAAATTTATATGTTCTGTTAATAGGAACATACATACAAATGGAAGATGATGACATGACAAATTTGACACCATAAAATAAATCCTGCCACTTGGTATTCCTACTCCAGAAATCCATTTCATATGTTTCAACATCCATTTCATACGTTTCAACTTTCAAATACTCCAAGTTTTCTCTGTTTATTTCACATCACATCTGTTCACCAAAACATACATTTAAATAGCACTGCACTAAAACTAACCTTAATTTCATCATGACCATCAGAAGTAAGAAGTCCAACCACTGAGACAAGGTTCATCATTGTTTTGAAATAAGCAGGTCTCTGAAGGGAAAAGAGAAGGTTCAATAGTTAGGAAGAACATGAATGGAATGGAATGAACATATTTTGTAGAAAATAAAAAACAAATAATGAGGGCGCGCATGATATAAGAATTAAAAGAATGTAAGCTCCCGAGTGTTTGCATTAGTTGAGACGATGTATCCCCGTGTTTTATGTTTGTACATCTTTAGAAATATAACAAGTTTTACAACTAAGATTAAAGTACACAACATACACACTCTCTCATTCTCTTATATGCTCATTCCCCACCCACCCTCACTTATTCTCCTATACACTCACTCTCTTCCCAATCTCTCCCCCCTCCACATTTGTGCTCAGCCTTGTCATCCACATTTGTTGTTATGAAACATGAAGCTCTCAAAAAGAAAATTCTGTTCCCCTATGCAAATAACTTATAAGTCAGGTTAATGAAAAAGAAAAATATTACTTTCAAATGGCATATTGCCATGGTGAAATGAAATTTAATTTATCCAGTAAAAAAATAGGGAGGAAAAATCTTCCAAAAATAGTTCTCAGTTACTGACCCAGGCAGCATCAAAATACATGTAAACCAATATCAGCTTTATCGTTGCAAACGAAATATGAGAAATATTGAAACTGATCTTGAAATGTGAGTACTGTTTTCAAGTCAAAATACAAATAAACCCATGACCCACTGTGTAATAGCCAATGTGGAGTAAGATGACACTAAGAAAGTAGTCTACGATGGAAAAGGAAAAAAAAAAAAGATAAACCTAACAGTCATCAATCTGTTTCATCACACCATGCAAGATGATAAACAAACCACCGAAGCTTAGCAATTACCTGACCAAAATGCAGATGATAATCTTGCATTGTTTTGTCACACCAAATGCTCATTGAGATAAATACCCCCTGCACTAAATTTAACTTCAATTCATGCCCATTGTATTGCTTTGAACATACTAGGCTGTTCATATACATCTCCTCCTTCTCATCAGCGTCTCCAGCAGATGCAACTTTCTGCAACTCATGAACTGCATGTTCTAGAAGCACGCCTCCATCTGACTCCACAAACTTCAGAAGGGAACTCCATTATAAAATTTCTAAAAATCATCATCAGTCATCCATTTGCAAATGAGATTATTTGTGCTATCATAGAAAGCAACGCAAAATACTAGAATATCCAGTAAATAGACGGGAAAAGCAATGTACGAACAACAACTATTAGGAAAAAGAGAGTATAAAACGTCTTTATCAAACTTCTGAAATTCAAAACAGGTTAAATTTCATATTAAACCGGACTAGGCTGAGCATTTGTTTTTCTGGTTGCATTGTCAATCTTCACTTTCTCACTTTGTTATTCATTATCCATGCATTGTTCTGTATTTAGCCTTTTAAAAGTTCTATTCAGAGTCCATATCGAGGATTTGTTTTCTTTCCAATGAATTTCCTTTATCAGTACATTTCAGTTACAGCATCAAAATATTTTGAAATATCTATTCACTCCAATTACGCTAGGATTACAACCTTTTAAAGCAATGGCCAAAATACGTTTCATATGCAAAATCAATTGGGGGGATGGATTAAATGAAACCAAAATTAATTAGGAAAAACAATGCTCAACGTATCACAATCTACACATCAGAACCTTCGGTTCTCAGGATTTATTTCAATCTCCATTTGTATCTTTATGAACTTCAATAACCTGCAATTACCCAATTATTCAAGCCCTCAAATAAACCAAACTCTAACTTGCTAGCTCTCCCCAAAATATTACTAACTTACTTCATGAGTTCAATGATATTATCACATTAAAAGGCTGCAAAAATGTGACAAATGGATAAAAGATATACCTGCTGAAAAAGGACCCACCCATATAATGCATTATGCATCCTTTGAGTGATGCCCAAAGCAGACCAGGTCAATTTTACAAGTGACAAGATCTTGTCAGCTTCCTGCATTTTCAATGCAAAGTGAGCATCATTCACCAAAATGGCACAAAACAAATTGCTACACTAAAATAAGAATTGGATCCACCTCAATTAGTTGGCCTTCATCAAGAACATCAAACACGCCAAAAAGTAGTTTTTGATAAAGTCTTGTGTTCAAGTGATAGCAAGCAGTCCAATAAAATGTTTCACCTTGGATGCCATATCGCCCAGGCAAAGATGACAAATTTGCAGCAACTTGTCTAATAGATGCTAACACTGCAACGCGCTCAGAAGGTGACATTATCTCATCCCACTCCTATAGCGTCCAAAAAACATTTGGATAAGAACAATAAATATGATAACCTAATCTCATTAAATATAACACGCTATATACCTTCTCATCTCTGATCTTTGCTATAATGCTTCTGATGGTTAGATGTTCAGTTGTCACGGCATCGCCAGAAAAACAAATAAATTCTTCTAATACATTTGCCTGCATTTATAATTGCAGACAAAATAGTATGTTCAAAGCTCACAAAACTTTCACTTTTTTTTTTTCCCAGGTCAGGTCACATTAAAAGACCATCCCACTCCAGTAATATGTTTTAATAGTTAAAGAACCCAAAAGAAAGGTCATTAGATAGCATCAAATGAGACTCACTATCATAATTTCATAACTGTGCAGTTGGATCTTCATAGTTAACTAGCAGGAGCTTGCGATACGAATCAGGAAAAAAAAAAGTCTGAAGCTAATCCTTTCTCATACACAGTAATCAATATCATACTACAAAAAGCCTAGGGCCTGCCTGTAAGTCAAAACAGACAGGCCATTCCCAAATTCATTCAAGAATGAAATTATAGAACACCAGTTGGGACTGTTATATCCAAGGAAAGAATGAAATGGGTAGGAGAAGATGGTTCCATCTTCCAATAAGTTTATATTTGGCATGTCTTTCTCTATCCCAACCCAACAAAACTGCACCCTGTCACCTGCAAACTCTCTCTCCCAACAGAGGAAGAAGAGTTCAAGTGCATATGGTTTTACAGTTAGATCCTACCAGCAGTTCCAAAGTGAATAGGTTTGTCTACAAAATGGAGAGAAGTCCACTACCTCGTAATCCTATACAATAAGACGGCAATGTCAAACATATCTACCTATCTTTGAGTGTATTATTGCTGTCTTTATCATGTTTATAGCATACTACAGGAAGTAGAAGCCGATTTCTGCACTTATGAAAGCAGCTGACATTCTTCTTGATGTATTGTAAAGAATCCTTGAATATGTCAGACTATTTTTATAAGGAAAAAGGAAATACAATCAACTTATAAAGTTAATGCATACCTGCCTATTCTTCCAATGGATATAAGATTTTTCATTACGAAAATCAGACTTGAAAATTCCATTCAAAAGACCAAGAGAGACATGAGGAAGATCAATTTGTTCATTCATTCTCCTAATTGCCAATTGCATGAAATTTCGTCTGATACAGGCATCCGTCGATTCTGAAATCTAATAAAATAACAAAATTTACTTGGAAATTGAAACAACAATTTAACAAGGAATTAGTGGCAATGGTTAAACCAAGCATAGATGCATTTACAAATACACTGACTAAGAAACATTTATACCCGACTTGCTTTTTCCATCCTTTAGAGGTTGGTTTAGCAACTACAAGGAGAACATCAATGACGAAAAAGAAATCAAAAGCAGTTTCCAACTCAAAGAGACATTTTTCGATGCTTAAGCAGTTTGACTTATAGCTTACATACAATGGTTAAAACTCGGAATTGAAAACACCAAACTTGATGGCCTAAAAATGAAAGATCAATCCCTTAGGGGAAGTCAACAAGAAAGTCATGCAATTGATTTAAGTTAAAATTTTCGGACGTTCATTTCTTTAGACAGCAACTAAAGGGACCCAAAGTTCCCATTTTACAAGGTCAAAAAACCAAAAGTTCAGTATCCTTCCCCCAATTTGGCAAGTTAAGTGATTTCCAAAATTTGTACAATTTTAGTGATCACAATTGAAAATATAACAATATTCTATTAGTTATTTTTTAGAATTTATATGATCATAAACTATGGAAAAAACACACCTCAAAAGCTAGTTGTTCCGGTATGAAGCCAAAATCAAACAAAATCTCATGCCAAAGTCTACCTTTGAATTGGAATCCAAAGCCCATACCTTACAAATAGGATAATACCCCCTCTGTCTCAAAATAAGTGATTCGCTTCAATTTTCACACCTTCAAGAAAATTATTTAATGTGCTTTGATCGTAATAAATTATTTAAAAACTGACTATATTACCCTTATAATGAAAGAGAGAAATTATTGGAAACTACAAAATGCAATTAACTTGGAGGGTAAAAATGGAAAAGTATTTTACTTATTTGATAAAATTAGCAAGATACTTATTTTGGAACATAGAAAATTCTATGTGAGACTCATTTTGGAACAAAGGAAGTATCAATCTCACCGTGTTCTATCATCCCAACACCCACCCAGGCTAATTACACACTACCTTCCCTAGACTAAAGAGTGAATGTACTACTACTCTATCGCCACCAATGTCGCCTAATTGGAAAGCTACTTAGAGCCAAGTGAGAATCCAATTCTCATACCCCTGAAACTAGGACCATAATAAATAATAATAACTCAGTCTCACCTCCCCCAGCCTTCTAGCTGTCTTTCCACTTTATTCCCTTCTCATGTTGAATAACTTTCTAGAAGTTTTTTGGTTCAAAACCCAAAAGTGACATAGAAATGAAGTTTCAAAGAAGAGACTGAAATATGTACGGATTTCAGTTCAACATTACAAGCCTTAAAAATGTTCCATACTCCACAAGAATTTTACTTGAAATAATCAGATTCATACCATTTGTGGTATGAAATATGAATCTCTTGCCTATTTCAGTCCCGTGAGAGGCATTTCGAAACTAGAATGAAACAACTCCCAAAATTTGTAATAGTAAGTTAATATGAAGGAATGCTAGAGAAAGGGCAGCCCGGTGGACGAAGGCATCCCGCATTTACACAAGGTCCGAGAAAGGACCACACACCCGAAGGTGTAATGTAGACAGTCTTACTCTGCATTTACTGCAAAAGGTTGATTCCACGGCTCGAACCCGTGACCTTTTAGTCACGTGGCGACAACTTTACCGTTACATCAAGGCTCCCCTTCGAAGGAAGGCTAGAGAGCGTTTAAAAATATATATTTATTCTAGTCAGTAACTAGTAAAAAGATATTATTATTTATTCTAATTTTGACTGGTTTGGCTAACATTGCATTCGATTTCCCAAAGTTGGCTGACAATGAAAAAATTCTAAAAGTTTTGGCATTTTTTATTGAATGCCTTTTCACACGTAGTTCGGTGTAAAAAGATTAATATCTTACAAGCATAAACTACGACAAAAGGTCACTGTTATAATTCTGGACCTAACAAAACACCAGCTGCAACATTGTTGAGCACCTAGACCATGAGCATTCTAGTATTCCATTTTAAAAACGAACTGAAAAAAAAAAAAAAAAAAGAGAGAGATCTTATAGGTCACCTGCATCTGAACACGAACAGTCTGCAAGAGATCTGAGTATCTTCCTAAGGACTGAGATTGAGGAAGCATTTTCTCCCTTCTACTTTTAGACCCAGACAAAAATTTGGAACTCCTTTCTTTCTTTCTACTGTCGGTTGAACCACCTTCAACCCTACACACAAAGAATACAACAATAGAATAAGAACAAAACCAAAAGCAAGAAAGGATATGCACATGCATACATGGGCGTTTAACACATCCAAAAGAATAAGCAAGAGAGTATACCCAGAGAAAAATATGGACGCAAGCAATAGCTCATAGGCTGATTCTCGAAAGTCATCATCAGACAATCCTTCAAAAATCCTGAAGATTTGTATCAGTTTACTCAAAGGCTAAAATGCCAATGTTGTTGGATGTACCATTTTCACATAAAAGAAAGAGGGAAAAAAACATTTGCAACCCTTTTTTTTTTAATCACAACTTTTAGTTTCCAAGGCACCTCATTTTTCAATTCATGAACCAATACCTGTGTTCGGACTTGGTAACCCAAGTGGAGGAATATCTGAGTTCCTTGCATGCCTAACAGGAGTATCTGTTCCTACTTTATACACAGGACCAGAATTATCCCTATATACTGTACCATTTTCAACATGGGAACTTTCCGTTTGACTTGATGATTGTGATGCATTTGTGGTATGGCGCACACTAATAGGAGGTGGGACACGCCTAGGAGGAGATCCAGCTAAATCAGGATCAGAAACAAGAAAATAGGAGTTCCTTGTATGCGAACTGCTCTGCAAACTCAGTCCCAAAATAAAAAAGGAAGTTGTTAAAAGTTGCCTAAACTTAAGAATTCAACAATAATGAATAAAGATATACTCAAAAATCAAAACCAAACGCAAGAGCCAAGAATAAATTCATGCAAACATTAGTGCATTACTATTGTCTTTAATCCCAAGTCAAATGCCAAGTTTGTCGTTGCATTCTTGCAATATTCTAAAGACAATTCCCACAATTAAATACCATCTCAGTTTCATATGATATAACACTAACTTCAGGCCGAGAAATTTCGAAATAAACAATAACACGCCAAAAAATTGAGACCGTTCCTTCCCATTTTAGTAATCCAGATAGCCAAATTCAGAAACACAATTCAAGTTCCATCATCTTAACAATCACAATCCAAGCATACACACATAAACTAAACAAACTTATGCAGACATAGTCAGGATAGTAAATACAATAACAGAGAAGCACTTGTGCTATACCGTAACAGGATAAGACGATTCGTTCAGGTACTTATTAGTCGCTTCAGTAACATCTACAATACCACCTATAAAAGAAATTACGGCGAATTAACGAAATGATAATTCAGAATTATTCAGTAAGCACAGTTCTAACAGATTCAGCTACCAAGTACCATAGCAATCACTATTTAGTTGTTTACTACATCTTAAATGGAAGCCAAAACTGAGAAAAACATTTAGTCACCTGATTTAAGGCAGTGGAGAATATAATCGGCACTGAGCGTATCAAAATCGATATTAGACAGAGAATTGATAGGACCTGAAGGAGTTCGAAGCTCTTTGATCAAACCAGAAGACATGAGAAACTCCAACAGCTTCCGCCGATCACGACGGTAACGTTGCAAAAGAGCAGCCGGCTCCATCTATTTATCTATACATACACTATAGATAGAGAGATAGAGGTTTTCTAGAGGGCTTTTGTTGTAGGAAAAGTAGAAATGGACGTCCCCAACTGGTGGCGCTACTGTGCTGCTAATTTTTCATCAGCATAGAATAGAATGGTACGGCTGAAAAAAAAAAAAAAAAGAATAGAATGGTACGTCTCGGAAGGGTGCCGGTAAAGGGTCATACTTTATTTCTTTTCCTATTTTATTTTTCTTGTTCCTCATAAAAATTTATTTCAATAGAGAATAGAATAAGCCCCCTTTATTTCAATCTTTTTTGCCTTCTGTTAACAATTTTTCAATCTCAAATCATTACAGTTCTATAAATTTGAGCTGATTCAATCCAGTTCCGCAATCTTTCAATTTTAATCTAATGGTTTTTCAAGTAAATTTGTCAATTAATCAGTAATTGACCAATTTTTTTACCGATACTATTTTGATGGCATTACTTTTACATTATCTCACATCTTGTTTATGGACAAAAATAGCTAATTGAATTGAACTTATTTTCTTTGGCAACACAACTTTTCAAGACTCGACCACAATACTTTAAAAGTATACATATATGACAGCAATTCAAGAACACAGAAAGGAAACTTGGAGATAAGTGTACATAAATCTAAAATATATTCCCTAAGGAAAAGGGAAAGAGGAGCGGATGGTGAAGGATAGAAGAGAGGGCAAATAGACTAGTGCAGTGCCACAAATTAATTTAGCATCAAATCCAGATGCACTACAAAAGCACAATCAAAATTACAACAAGCATTAAATTACTATTATAATAACAAGAATAGAAAAAAAAATCTATATGTTCAGTCTAAATTGCATGCTGTGCAACGAAAAACTCGAGCTAAAAACCGTATCAAGACTAGGGAGCTAAAAACCATATCAAGTCTCGCGCTCCCTCTAAACTTCTTCCCTGTCTCGGCTGCTACTCTTCAAGATATTGTATTTGCAAAGCGGGCAGGTTGCGTTTATATACAGCCACTTATCTACACAGGAGCAATGGAAGTGGTGACCACAAGGAAGTTCCCTTAGTTCAACCCCATCGTCGTAAGCGGAGAGGCAGATGCAACACTCCTGCAAGTTTCATAACATTCTTAAAAAACCATGTATACACAAGTTCTTGTCAACAGAACAAAGGGCAATGTGCTATATGTAATCAGGTAACTATCAGATGATGTTTTATAAGGAAGAAGAAACGCATCAAACTGTACAAAATAAAAGAGTAGGAGTCGAAATAGGTACCGCGTCTTCCTCTGAAAGAACATGCTCAACTGGTGAATCGGTACCACATTCAGTCATTATCCCACCCCCTTGTGCATCACCGCCCAGCTTCTCAATATCATCAGTCCTTCGGAATTTGAATTTTGAGAGCAGATCAATGTCTTCTTTAGATGCTCCTTCCTGTTTTAAAATGTTAGGTTAACAATTGAAGAGAATAATAAGTAATGTTGACAATAAATTTAATTATATTACGCTAAAAGCTGCATACCATACATACAACCACCGGAACTAAAATTTCAAGCAGGAAAAACCAAAAAGGTAATATACAGCCATGCCTAGCCACAAAAACTCACAAAGGTGCAAAATTTGAGTTAAACCAAAAAGAACTATCATAACCTGCCCCATTGGTAAGAGTTAATAACTTTATTCATTTCAATAGAAAGCATGTGCACTTAAAAAATGATGGATGAATATGGCCTAAAAGGTTTTATAAAAACCAGAAGGATGGCGAAGGAAGTCATCCAGAAGACTAAGAAATCCAAGTCATCCAAACGTATCCTGAATATAAATAATCAAAACCTTTAACTCTTCTATTTTGTTTGAAGGATAGAACTCCACTCTGCTCCCCAAAAACCACTGGTTTCCATTTTTCAGATATCATGTCATGCAGTGCACGAAGAAACACAAAGGATAGAAACAAACTTCTTGAAAAATAAGGGTTCTTAAGGAAGTGATAATACAATAAATAAACAACACAGATAAACAAATTCAGAAGAATAACATGAACAAGCTAAGCGCGAGCTACCTGGTCTGCAACTGCATATAAGATTGCGATAATACAGGGAAGACAGCAGCAAACAGCAATGCCAATGACACATGCCAGAGCGACACAGAAAACGACAAAGAACACATCAAAACCAAGAAAAACTATACAAAGCCTGCAGATTAAAAATTGCATTGAAACGGGTCAGATTCTACTGCTAGAAAAAGCACTTCATCCTCAAACGATAGCAGAAAGGGATTAGAACAAACCAGTATAGTTGAGGGGAACCACGGGCCAAAGCTTGACCGCCAGCAGAAACCCAGTAAAACCCAATGATCCACCAGATAAATGAGAACATTGTGTTTGCGGATTCCAAATGTTTTGCTACACTGCTGAGCAGATAAAGATAGAAATTATCAGTTGGAAAAACAAATGTGCCAGTAACCACATAAAGAAAAGGTTACAATATCTAGAGTGGCCTTAATCCAAACTAAGGTTTTAAGGTACTAATCACCAAATAAGAATATTGCAAGTGAGAAAAAGAAAATGAGTATCACCAAATTCATGCATCTCATGTCACATTTTGCTAGACAAATCTTACTTGCACTTGTCCAAATATTAGAAATTTACCCTTTTTATAAGGATACCCTAAACATTCTTTACAAATAAACTAATAGAATTGTCTATCTATCATCTAGGACAAACTATTTCTTAGTGATAATGTAACTTATCTATTCAGTGAATTCATGAGAACACTAAAGTAACTTAAGTTCTTGTATTAAGTAATCAAATTAAAGGATTTGATCTTAAGTTTTTCTTTAACCCAATTAAACAACTCAATTCAATATCAACCTCTAATTGTATTATATTTCAGCAGGGGCAAATATACCTGTTTCCATCATCTTCTAACTGAGCTAGCGTGACATACTCCCCCGAGTCCCCTCTCGACCCTGAACTCAAGTTCCCATCACTTCCAACCCCTCGCTCCATCCCACCAAAGCCCACTCGCCGCCTCCGCCGTCTCCTGTACTCCACACACACGCAAACCATATGCAACACGCACTGAAACCCATACCCAATAATCCAGAGCCTCAAGGGCATACTCGGATTTTCGTCCCTGCTTAATATCAGAACCCCCACAGCCACAGCCACGAACGCGAAGTTCCATATGATGTCAAGGATCACCACGGGCTTCGAATAGGCCCAGTCACTTTGCCGTTCCTCGAGCTGCTCCGCGGCTGTTTCGCGAACCAGCATAGATGGCTCCCGCATCATGCGACGGCTGCTGGCGCGACGAAGGAACCGAGCCGCATCGCGGAGGGATTGACGTCGGACGTATCGGCGACCGTTGTTGCTATTGGATTCTCCATTCGACCCAGATGAAAGCAACGGCGTCGAATCGACGATGTCCTCGGAAGATCGGGTCGGGGTTTGGACCCCGGTAGTATTTGTCGAGGTCCCGGTGGACATTTTCGAATTTAATAATTAATTGAAGCAGAAGAAGGCCATGAAAATATAGGAGATGAATTTGATTTGCAAATCAAATAGAAATTGATTTGATGCTGGAACTGGAGAAATCGTAGGTGTATTTTTTTTTTTTCAAGAAATATATAAAGCAAAGACGTGGCTTTTTCCGAGATGCAGATATGAAGATGACGATGACCAGTTATCGAAATAAAAGGGAGAGCCTTTCTTTTTTATTTTTCAATTAGGATTAGGGATACAGTTTCCATTATTATACTTTAGGCGCGGGATTTTTTTTTAGGGGGAGAAATAGTATGAAATTTTTATTTATTTATAATTATTTTTATTGAATTTATTTTATAAAATATGAAAATTTAATATATTTATAATTATTATTTTTTATTTTATTTAAAATAGAAAATTTTTCATGTGAGGGATAGAACTTTTTGAGCTAATATTCTTGGTCAACTTTAGATCTAGTTATTCGCGACTCGGATGGACAGTTTGTGAGTGCTGTGCAATGGAAGATTCAAGGTGATTTAGAGGAGCAAGTCGTAGAGCTTATGGCAATTCAAGAAGTTTTGAGTTGGATCAAAACAGTTGGATGGTCCCGAGTAATAGTGATTGTAAGAATATTTTACAAGAGACTACTAATATTTATGTCTCTTTTATTCGACAATTTACTAATGGAGTTGCTCATAGGTAGCCCGAGCATCTCATTCTATAACAGATCAAGTGAAATTATCTACCTCTTATTTATATTGTTGATGTTTTGAGTTTGGATTATTAATGAAGTTTAAAATTTTACCTTCGAAAAAAAACATCAGTGATAAAATGGCCCTAACAGAATCAACATATATCAAGTCTTAAAGTACTTGAACAAGTCTCAAGAACATGACTAAAGGAAAGCAA
The DNA here is from genome assembly GCA_949640765.1 of Croton laevigatus. Classification (NCBI taxonomy): domain Eukaryota; kingdom Viridiplantae; phylum Streptophyta; class Magnoliopsida; order Malpighiales; family Euphorbiaceae; genus Croton; species Croton laevigatus. The sequence goes on along the minus strand of CATIWJ010142063.1, from coordinate 1,453 downwards.
AATGCCTGAAACTCCATTGATTCGAATCGACCTGTCGGGGTTCAGTTAAGGTCAGGTCAACCCGTTAAGATATATGGGTCGGGTTCAGTCAGGTATTATAAACATTGTTGAGCTGTTAAAAAAAAAGGGACCAACTCGTCGGTCCAACGGCTCACCTGAATTCCATTAAGAAAGTGTTGTCATTTTCAACTTTAAGGCCCTTTAGATTGTGAAATATGAAGAAACAGCAAAGCTCTCTCAATTTTCGCTTTCATTCTTCGACTTCCATACCCATTCTCCGCCTATTGTTTGACTCATCTTGATCATTCACCGTCGCCGCCTCACCTCCACTTGCTATCGATTAGTTCATCAACCATAGTTGTTGTCATCGTCTGTTTGAACCTATAAGTGGAAATATTTTTTAATTGGTTTCAAACTTGGCTTCATATGTAGATTTTAGGGTTTATGTTCAAATTGCAACCCTATAATGCGTATCTTTCATCTCTTGTTGTTCAAACTTTATTTTTTGACAAGAATTTGGGATTTTATTGATGGGTTAACTCTGTTTTTCATGGGTTTCGCAAGACTATAATTGAAATCGATAGCTTATGTTGTGTGATTTCATTCCATGAATTTGCTCTTCAGTTACTTTCATATTTGATAAAAAAATATAAGTTATATTGATAAGTAATAATTAATCTCATTTTATTATGTTTAATTACCTTATATTATTGATAAGTTTCAGTTTAAATGTGGATTTTGTGTTTATTTTGATGTAGGCGGTAGATTTCAGATTTAATGGAAATATCGGCAAAAAAGCTTATTTTTGTGCATATTATGTGAATATCAGCTTATTTGAAGAAGAAGTGGAAAATGAGCAGAAGACTATTTCTAATAAGGCGTGACCGCGTCTTATAAGAGACAAAGTAGAAAACAAGCAGGCAGATTTTAAGGCGTGACCACGCCCTATTTCAATCGACCTGTTGGAAGGAAACACGCGCAGAAAGTGTTCCTTAAGTGGAATTTTGGTTTTTATCTCCTTTTTAGGGAATCTCCCATATTTTAGACTTGTGGACCAAGGAAGACATGTTTTAGTATTTTATTTGGATTACTTTTCCTTATTTTTAGTTTTTATGGGTATCCTTTATTTTATTTGGATTGCTTTTCCTTATTTTTAGTCTTTATGGGTATCCTTTCCTATATAGGATTCATAATATTGTCTATATAAAGGATCCTAATTTTGTAAAGGAGACAACCAATTATTCTACAGAATTCTATAGCAACACAAGTTTTCTTCCTCTACAACTTTTGTTTTTCTTCTTTCCGGTTCAAGGGTGAATCTATTCCAATTGTAATTTTGTGAGGCTTGTACTAAACCCGAATTTTCTTCAATCCAAGTAATTTTTCTTTTCGTGATCTTATTTCTATGAATTATTTATGTTGATTGAGTTGACGTCTTAATCAATGTTTATTT
>CATIWJ010142059.1:0-10455 GCA_949640765.1 Croton laevigatus | reverse complement strand
ATTCAAATTATTTTCTAAACATTTAATTAAATAAATTTTATAAAATAATTCATTACTTAAGATTAAATATAATTCATTTTTCATTTAATCTAATATTTTTGGTAAACTACAATTTGATCCTTTAAGTTATTTTTGCTATCCAAGAATTATTATTTTTAGGATGTTACAAACAAACACATATTAAATCCAGTGATCTAGATAAACACCTAACATAAATCCAAGACAGCAAGAGATAACACCTATATGAGTTCAGAAGAAACCAACACAGATCCTGAGAAAGCTTAACAAAGCAACCCAAGTTTTTCTTCAACTGATCATCAATAAACTAAGACTGACCCATTAAAGAAGAAACTGAGAAAAATGGATTTGAACTAGTTTAAATGCAAAAACCCAACAAATCAAATGCCAGATCTAACAAACAAATAAAAAGCAAACAAATTAACAAAATTAGCACAAAAACTTCAAAAAAAAATCAAGATTTGGATTCTACATTGAAGCAATAGTTATGTAAATACATAATCAAGCAATAATTGAATTGAACGGAGAAAAAGATTAATAGTGAGCGTTACCTTCAAACCCATTTCGAAATTGTTAACACACAAGAATTTCAATTAGTACTCTAAGAATCAAATATTAAAAAAAAAAAACCAATACAACTTGTATTGCTCATGTAATTGACAAAGCCCTCTGCAGAAGTGTGGATCATGTAATTGCCAATGGCAATCTAATTCAAATTGATTCCAGAAGAACACCATTTTCAATTTATAATCTAAACCCTAAAATAATTTAACTTAAATTAACTACCTCTATGAATTTATATTTAACAAAAGATTTAACCAAAGTTACCTCTAATTTCGGCAGAGCAGCGGCGGTAGTAGACGTGGCTATGGCGGCGGCGGCGGCGGCAGGTCAGTGACAATGGGAGGCACTCGGTTTCTTTCTTCCCCTTTCCTATTTTCACTTAGCAGAGCTGCTGCTTGCTTTTGTCTTGTTTCTTCATTAATTTTTTTTTAAAGATCAAAACGACGTCGTTTTGATCTTTAAGAAAAAAAAATTAATTGAAATGACATCATTTTGATCTATTTAAAAAAAAATTAAATAAAACGCACTGTATATGCACATATCTTTCCTTCCTTCCTTCTTTGTTTCTTGCTTTCCTCCTTCTTCTTCTTTCTTTCTAGACTGCTATCTCTGCAATTTCGCCAGCCATTTTCTGTGTTTTTCGACACCAAATCTCTATAATGAAATTTTTTTCCAAAAAACCACGGGGCCCAACGCCCTCATAGCTCTAACGTTGCTACGCCACTAGCTTCGACCACCATGAGCCTCCCATCTCTGATACTATCATCCTTCTGGTAATAGCGGCAGCTGGTGGTTGCATTAGCTGTGGCGAGTAGGGTTTTTTTGGAGTTTGAAGAAAGAAACTTGCCTAATTTCATTTCAGTCCTCAAATATAATTTCTATTTCAGTCCATCATTTCTTGAGTTTTTTAAAAGGTTCTGTAAAATTATATTTTGGTCATTCTACAGTTATTTTACTATTAAAAAAAAAAACAGAATGATATTTTCATCAAATGGAATTGAAAAGCAAAGATATTTTTGTTCGTTAAAAAAAAGACAGAGAGGAAAATGTAGAATATGGTAAAATCCCAGGAGGTTTTTATAAATATCCCTAAAGAAAATGTATTTTGTGGGTAAAAGAATTCTGTTCGATTATGGTAAAAGAATTGCTTTTAGTCTTGATTCTACAGGTCAACATGATAAGAAGAATCTTGATTTTTCCGTTGGTTGGAATCCTCCTCCCTTTGGCTGGACTAAATTGAACTCTAATGGGTCATTTATTCAACAAAATGGCATGGCTACTACTGGTGGTTTAATGCGAGGGCTTAATGGTGAGTGGATTTTTAGTTTTAAGCTGAATTTGTGTTGTTGTTTAGTTCTTGTAGCAAAGTTATGGAGCATTTTCCATGGTCTTTTGGTTGCATGGAAGTATGGCTCTAGGAAATTATTGGTTGGCTGTGACAACTTACAAGTAGTGAATATGCTCAATATGAATGCTCAAGTTCCTCTTTATCTTATGAATATTGTATAAAAAATTAAGGATATATTTTAAAGAGGGATTGGAAGGTTAAAGTTTGTCATGCCTTTAGGGAGGCTAATCGGTGTGCGGATGCTTTGGCACATCAAGGTCATAATGTTGGCCATTAGATTGTGATTATGGATACTCCTCCTGTGGAGTTACTTTCTAAACCCTTTGATGATATGTTTTGTACTATGTTTACAAGGGGTTTCTCTAATTGATAATTTTTCGGGTTAGATAACATGAGTAGACGTGGTCTCAGATGCTCTGTCTGACACTATCACTGAATCCAACTATGAGGGTTATTTAACTTTGAGCTCGTTTCCTTTTTTTTTTTTAAAATGTATTTTTTTCCCAAAAAATTAATTGAAGTGTAATTTTTTAATTATTTATACTCTGTTGTATTCATTAAATTAAATTCAATTTCAATCATGAAATTGATTTCACATCCTGTTTGTACTTACATAGAATGAGTATTGAACATATGACACATAATTAAGTGTATTAAATATAAATTAAATTTTTTTAAACAAAAAACATAAATTAATTACTTCGAATCCGGTTAATTTAAAAGACAAATAAATCAATTTCACAAACATAAATAAAATTTTTTTTAAGATAATCAAAGATTTTGGTGGTGTGACAATTCAATTTTAATCACTTAAAACAATCTTATGGATAAACATATTCAACATTTCCGGCCATGAATTTGATATTAATAGTTTCAATTAATGTTGAGAACAATCCAATTACTAACTACTAAATGAATGGAGTCTAATCAAAATAATTTATCAGTTATCACAATCTAAATTTTATTTTCTACAGTGTTTTCCTTCTTATGATGAATTTCCTTCATTAAATTTATTTATTTAGAATAGTTGAAATATGTACTAATTATAGACATTTCACTTTTTTACATTTTTTTTTAAGAAGCCGGTACATTATTTGGGATTTTGCCCTAACTAATTTGGATCCGATTCAAATTATCCGCCTAATAATAGTTGATGAAAGAACAGTTGCATACACTAACTTTGTTTCAGATACTTGCTTGAGTGAATACAAATCACATAACACATTTCTTTAAGATATATAATATGATTAAATTGTAATAAAATATTTAATGGCTGCTACTCAATAAAATTGAAAGGTTTTTTATTTTTTCGGTAAATATTGTGTTATTTTGGTAAATATTAATGTCATGTTTGTAATTAAAGAAAAAAAATTTTAGATGAGACATGACTCGTTAATTTTTGTTACCATTTATGTTTTAGGATGACAAAAAATGGTACGAAATGACAGACGGTATTATTTTTCTAAAATATATAAAATAAAACATATTACTAATATCAATAAATATAATTGTCTTGGACTGATACATCTCAAAAGAAAATATTTTAGAATTTATTAAATATATTTAAATTTAATCAATAGAAATTAATTAAATGCTATTTTAAAATACTAGAATACTCTTTATCTTTAAATATTAAATAATATTTTTTTTTCTTTTCTAAACATATATCATTACTAAAGTTTAGAGTATTTTCAAATCTGATAAACAAGAAAAAGAAAGACGTTAAAGCAAAAATTAGCATTCAACATTAACAAATTTTCGTTAAAGTGAAGAAAAAATTACCAATAAATGGGTTAATGTATTACTACATTTCTACTAAGAAATGTAAATTCTATATCTGATTTAGCAACAAGAGTTTGATGGTGTCCTCAATAGCTCCTCTCACGGATTAAAATACAGCCTTAGCTTCTTCCTCTATACGTAGTTACTTTATTTTTCTGTTTTTTCCATTAAGACTATCCATCTGAAAGTTTAAGTCATCACTATTATGAATAATTTGAACTAGCTTTGACAATTGATAGTACGCCTTTCTAGATTTTTTTCTTCAAAATTTTAACATAACAATAAGTTCTTTGGACTGGATTTTTAATCAATTTTTTTTTATATATTTTTTTTCATCCTTGACCTGAAAAATTTGCAGAATAATTTAGGAAAAAAAATACACGGAAGATAGTATAGGTATCCATTGTAATTTCTAGCACGCAACAACAACAATGTTGATTCCATTAATATATATACATTTACTTATTCAAAATTAAATAAAATATTAAATACATTTGAATTGAGTGAATTTGAACATTTGAAAATTTACAAATCTGTCCCAAATTAAAGAATTGACATCTTTTCTATTTTAAGGGAAGAAAGATCCTACGAATTTGTTTGAACCAAATGGAAAAATAACTTTAAAAAAAAAAGTAAAGTTTATATACTCATAAGTTTATTATAGTGTATATTTAATTAATCAAAACACAATTATCTTATTCCATCCCTTGAAGTTCTTCAAACAAAAAAGCAAAAGAAAAGAAAGGAAAAGGAGAGAGAGTCAACATTGAGGTTGACAAGGTGCGCTCATGCTCAACTTTATTTAAGTCACCATCTTTCTCCCGTGAGGTGACATTATCAAATCCTTACAATTCATCCTTGTGTGTATTAATGATCAACCCCATCAGAAGAAGCTCAAAGATTTAAAAAAGAAAAAGAAAAAAACCCATAGTTAATTCATTCAATTCTTTTAAAAGCCCCTTTATACCTTTTAGCCAAGATAAGATTTTATTGGTGTTTTTTAATTATTTATAATTTTAATGTTTTCAAAGAGTTAAAGTTTTATTAAATGGGTACGCGTGTAATAAACAGATTTAGAACACATTTGATAAGATATATGAAAAGTTTTACCAATTTGATATGAGTAATGCTAAACGGATTTGGGACGGATAATAGTAATTTTCACGGATACCCAATCCGTTGCCATCCTAGTCAAGAAGGATAGGGGTGTGCAAAAACTGACCAACTCGATTAACCGAACCGAACCAAATCGATTACTTCGGTTCAGTTTAATCGGATTAAACGGGTCGGTTCGGATGATGGTTTCTGAAAATTTCAAGTTTTTTGGGTTATTCGGTCGAGCCCAAATCGAAGTGGTCCAACTGAACAACCTGATGAAGCTGCCCCTTTACCTTGAGAATACGTCGTTTTGGGTTAAAAATTTCTAACCCAACAAAACAAAACCTAAAGTCTCTTCTTCCTTCCATTTTCCAATCAACCGCCCGCACCCAGCCCTGTTCCTCTTTCTTCTCTCCTTCCCTTCTCGCCTTGCCTCACCTCAGCCATGCCAGACGCCGCGCACGAGTCGACGTTCACCGTCACCGGTCGCTCCTCCGGCCTTCACCTTCACCGTCAGATCTTCTCTGGTTTGAGGTAAGTTTCAATTCTTTTTTTTTCTTTTCAAATTGAAACTATGTTAAATGATTTCAGATTGTGATTTCTTGTATTTGATGTTAATTTCCGTCTATTAAAACTTGGATTATGTTTATTGTTTGCTGCGATTGAATTATTTTTTAGTAAAATGGATTTTAATTTGAGTTTGATTAAAATTTCTGAGTTTCTTTTTCTGGGTATGCTAACTTGTGTAGGTGTGAGATTACATAATTTGATTTGGGTGTTTTAGGTTTGATTGGAATTGTTAATTATTACTTATTAATGTGATCACTGTAATTTGATCAGGCAGCTTATCCTCTCATGCAAGATCTGATTTCTGGGTTAGTTCTTTCTTCTCTGTTCATTAAATTATTAATTATGAATTTCCAATTTCTTTTATTTGATCTGATCTAATGATTGGGTATGTATGTAATAGAAATTAAATTAATGGATATAGAATAGAATGTTCTTTCAAAATGTGATTGGATCAATCTTGTGATTAATTTGTTTAATCACTTCCGCTGAAGGAACAATTTTGTTGTTAATTATTTATTTTTTGGGAATTTTGATAGGTGACTATTTATGAAGGACTGAAGCAAGTAGTTCCATGGAGAAGCAAGAAATTAAAGAAAGAAGGATTTGTTATAAGATAACTGCAGAAAACTTTGGGTTGAATGAGGTCGGAGCCCGAATATTTCGGGTTGTTCGGTTCGGGTGATCATGTGAGCAAACTTCGGGTCATCGGGTTGTTCAGGTTGACCCGAACCCGACCGATGCATACCCCTAGAAAGGAGAAGGAAGGAAGTAACTGAACCAGATCAAACCAAACCAAACCGAACCAAATTAAATCAAACCAATTTGAAGACAGAGAGAGAAAATTATAAAAACACACTACAGTCTCCACTTCTAACGCAACATATGGCGTCGTTTCTGTCAAAAACTCTTTCCAGTCCATTTCTTCTGCTAACGCACGCTCCTCTTCTGCTTCTTGTACTTCGCTTCTCTTACCAAACTCCATTACTACTTCTCCTCTTCTCTTAACAACCATTTTTACTTCTCTCTCCTTTCACTTTTTTTCCTTCTCTAATGGCCAAGTCTATAGTTTTTTTCTTTGTTTTCTCCGCTTCTGTTTTGTTAAACTTTGGTTTCTTCTCCGTCGCCGTTCCGTTGTCGGAGATCCAGGCTTTGACGTCGTTCAAGCTTGGTCTCCGTGATCCTCTTGGTGCATTGGACGGTTGGGATGCTTCCTCGCCGTTAGCTCCATGTGACTGGCGTGGCATTGTTTGTTATGATAACCGAGTTCGTGAGCTCCGTTTGCCTCGGCTTCAACTCGGTGGACCTATCAGTAGCCAGCTTGCTAACTTGCGCCAGTTGCGCAAGTTAAGTTTACACTCTAACAAATTCAATGGCTCTATTCCTGCTTCTCTATCTCAATGCTCTCTTTTACGCGCCGTATACTTGCAGGACAACTCACTCTCCGGGGAACTTTCGTCGGCGATTGTTAACCTTACTAATCTTCAAGTTCTTAATGTAGCTCGCAACTTTCTCACCGGAAATATCCCCGGTGATATATCACATTTCCTCCGATACTTGGATATATCGTCGAATGCCTTCACCGGAAAAATACCGGCCAACTTCTCTGCAGAATCTCAGCTTCAACTCATTAATCTATCGTATAATAAGTTCTCCGGCGAAGTTCCCGCTAGCATTGGTCAACTTCAAGAGCTGGAGTATTTATGGCTAGACTCCAATCAACTGTACGGTACGCTGCCATCAGCAATAGCCAACTGTTCTTCACTTATACACCTGAGTGCGGAGGACAATGCGCTTAGAGGTTTGATTCCAGCTACGATCGGTTTGATTCCAAGTCTCGAGGTTCTTTCTCTGTCGCGAAATGAACTCTCCGGTTCGATTCCAGCGAGTATTTTCTGTAATGTTTGGGGTAATTTGAGGATTGTTCAGTTAGGATTTAATGTATTCACGGGTATTGTTAAGCCGCCAAATGGAGGAGGAAGATGTGCAAGTGTTTTGGAGGTCTTAGACATTCACGAGAATCACATCATTGGCATGTTTCCTTCTTGGTTGACTAATATGACGGCGCTTAGAGTCATTGATCTTTCTGGAAACTTCTTTTCCGGCGCTTTACCGGCCGGTATTGGCAATCTTGTGAGATTAGAGGAGCTAAGCTTGGCTAATAATTCATTAACTGGTAATATTCCTTCTCAAATTGTAAAATGCAGTTCCTTACAAGTTCTTGATCTAGAAGGCAATAGGTTTTTGGGTGGTATTCCTGTTTTCTTGAGTCAATTAAAGCACTTGAAGTCATTATCTTTAGGAATGAACCTTTTTTCTGGTTCTATTCCATCCAGTCTTGGAGATCTTTTGGAGCTTGAAACTTTGAATTTAAACAACAATAGTCTCACGGGAAATGTACCAGAGGATTTATTGAAACTAAGTAATTTGAGCACCTTGAATCTTGGATACAATAAATTTTCTGGTGAGATTCCTTACAATATAGGGGATTTGGATGGTTTGCTGGTTTTGAATTTGAGTGCATGTGGGTTTTCAGGGAGGATTCCTTTGAGTATTGGAAATTTGGTGAAACTCACCAGTTTGGATTTAAGTAAGCAGGGTTTGTCTGGAGAGGTGCCAATTGAGTTATTTGGGCTGCCAAGTTTGAAGGTTGTTGCTTTGGAAGAGAACAAATTATCTGGGGATGTTCCTGAAGGTTTTAGCAGCTTAGTTAGTCTGCAGTATCTCAATCTCACTCGAAATTCTTTCACTGGTGTGATTCCTGCAACTTACGGATTTTTAAGTTCGTTAGTTGTTCTCTCACTGTCTCATAATAAAATTTCTGGTGGAATCCCAACGGAGGTTAGTAATTTTTCTAGCCTTGAAGTGCTTGAATTTCGTTCGAATCATTTGAACGGCAGTATTCCAGGTGACATCTCTGGTTTATCACATTTGAAGAAGCTTGATTTGGGTCAAAATAATTTAACTGGTGAAATCCCAGAGGAGATTTACAGATGCAGCTCTTTAATTTCTCTGCTTTTGGATGCTAATCACATTTCAGGCCATATACCAGAATCATTGTCCAGGTTATCAAATTTAACAGACTTGAATCTTTCTTCCAATAGCTTGAGCGGGACCATTCCAGCAAACCTTTCTCAAATCTCTAGCTTGAGAAACTTAAATTTATCAAATAATAATCTTGAGGGAGAGATTCCAAAATCGCTAGCCTCTAGATTCAGCGATCCTTCTGTGTTTTTTATGAATGGCAAATTATGTGGGAAGCCACTGGGTAGAGAATGTGCCAATGTAAGGAACAAGAAAAGAAAGAAACTGTTTCTATTCATTGGTATAGCTGTAGCTGGTGCTTTCATTTTACTGTTATGTTGCTGTGGCTATATTTTCAGCCTCTTGCGCTGGCGCAAGAAGCTTAAACAAGGAGTAACTGGTGAGAAGAAGCGAAGCCCAACTAGCTCAGGTGCGGACAGGGGCCGTGTAAGTGGGGAAAATGGAGGGCCAAAACTAGTCATGTTCAATAATAAGATAACATATGCAGAGACATTGGAAGCAACAAGGCAATTCGATGAGGAGAATGTGCTAAGCAGAGGAAGATATGGACTTGTCTTTAAGGCTTCTTATCAAGACGGAATGGTACTTTCAATCAGGCGACTTCCAGACGGATCAATAGACGAAGGCAGTTTTCGTAAAGAAGCAGAATCATTAGGGAAGATTAAGCATCGAAACCTAACAGTTTTACGTGGATACTACGCTGGACCGCCTGCTGTTAGACTACTGGTGTATGATTACATGCCAAATGGAAATTTAGCTACACTCCTACAAGAAGCATCCCACCAAGACGGCCATGTTCTAAACTGGCCAATGCGACATTTAATAGCATTAGGCATTGCTCGTGGGCTTGCTTTCTTGCATTCAGTGACAATGGTCCACGGTGATGTGAAGCCACAAAATGTACTTTTCGACGCAGACTTTGAAGCACATTTATCCGAATTCGGGCTAGACAAATTAACCATAGCAACACCAGCAGAAGCTTCCTCATCTTCAACCCCAGTTGGTTCATTAGGTTATGTAGCACCAGAAGCAGCATTAACAAGAGAACCCACTAAAGAATCCGATGTGTACAGTTTTGGTATTGTATTGTTAGAGATATTAACAGGGAGAAAACCAGTAATGTTCACACAAGATGAAGATATTGTGAAATGGGTTAAAAAGCAATTACAAAGAGGTCAAATATCAGAATTACTTGAACCCGGTTTACTTGAGATAGACCCGGAATCATCAGAATGGGAAGAGTTCTTGTTAGGAGTTAAAGTTGGTCTTCTTTGCACATCACCTGATCCACTTGATAGACCATCAATGGCTGACATTGTTTTTATGCTTGAAGGGTGTAGGGTTGGACCAGATATTCCTTCTTCAGCTGATCCCACCACCTTGCCTTCTCCGGTTTGATCAATTATTTTTATTTTTAGTTATTATTTTTATTCAGATTTTAATTTTAATGTATTGTTTCATCATTCCAAAATTAATTCTTTTTTTTTTTTTTAAACCACTTCTCTTTATAGTGGGCGTTCAATTTAGTACTACCTCTGTTTTTTTCATTTCTTTACATTCACTATTTCACCAATACCAATACAAACTCACTTTTCACTAATACCAATACAGAAATAATAATCAACAACTACTAATCCTTTAAAAAATTTACTTTTTCACCAATATCAATAAAAAAAATAATAATAAACAATTACAAAACTTACTATAAATGAAAATGTAAACAAATCAAAAAAACACCCAAAAACGGAAATATAAATATCTCATAAAAACGGAGGTAGAATTAGTACTACCTCCGTATTTTTTGATTCTTTACGTTTCTGACAGTATGAGTAGATTCAAGTTTGGTGCTGATAGTTTGATAGGTTGGGTTATGTAGATTAAAGTATATTTAGGTTAGTTATAAACTGTATTTTATAACTAACCTAAATATACTTTAATCTACATAACCCAACCTATCAAACTATCAGCACCAAACTTGAATCTACTCATGCTGTCAGAAACGTAAAGAATCAAAAAATACGGAGGTAGTATTT
>CATIWJ010141963.1:0-11307 GCA_949640765.1 Croton laevigatus | reverse complement strand
TAACTTCAACTTTTTCTTTTGTCTCACACTACTCACACATGACACACTCACTTTATTCTCTCACACTTTGCTCTCTTTTTCACTTACTTTTCCCACACACACAAAATGATGGCCATAAGGCCATATATATAGTAGTGCAATATCGGCAACAACTAAGTCTAGAATTTTCCTAGGCTAAGAAAAATCAAGGTTTCTACAATGGCCTAGAAAATTGAGTTGGCAAGTTTTCTATAATAATCTAGAAATTTATGGAGTAGTCGATGCATTCTTTCATTTTCCCACATGGAAGGATTATTTCTTTTCGATAATTCGTTTACTGGACCTTTATCCAAGTTTTTATGTCACAAAATGCATTACCGATGAAATTTACTTGTTTTTGATATTGGCAATAACCAATTATCTGGTGAAATACTAGATTGCTGGAAGAAATGGGAATCACTAGAATTCATAAATTTAAACAATAACAAATTGAGTGGAAAGATTCCTTTGTCTATAGGAGCGTTAACTGGCCTTCGGTCGTTACACCTTCGCAGTAATAGTATTTCCGAAGAAATTCCATTATCTCTTAGAAATTGCATAGAATTGACCACAGTTGACTTTAGTGAAAATGAATTGGTTAGAAATATTCCCTCATGGATTGGAGAAACATATCACAAGATGGCTTTTCTCAGCCTCCGTAGAAATAAGTTTGATGGCCATGTGCCGGAAGAAATTTGTGGCATGATTTCTTTATGCATTTTAGATCTCTCTGATAATAATCTCTTTGGTACTATACCTAAATGTCTCTACAATTTTGGCGAAATGGTGGGTTGGAATGATTTCATAAATATTGTAGAAGATGAATGGTTATTCTTTGGAGCATATGGTTATGAATCGTCATTCTTTGATAGCACGTCACTTGTCACAAAAGGAGAAATGAACACCTATAATACAGTTCTTAAACTTGTAAGAGCTTTGGATTTTTCCAAGAACAAGCTATCTGGACAAATTCCCGAGGAGATAACAAGTTTAGAAAAGTTGATATTTTCAAATTTGTCTCATAATCTATTGACAGGAAGAATTCCTACAAATATGGGTGTTATGCAATCATTAGAAGTTTTAGATTTTTCTCAAAATAAATTATTTAGTGAAATACCTCAGAGTCTGGCAAACTTGATATTCCTAAGTATGTTTTCAACAATTTCATGGGAAGAATTCCTCTAGGCACTCAAATGCAAGCCTTCGCTCCCTCTAGTTTCATGGGAAATGAAGAATTATGCGGTCCACAGCTCAGCAAGGATTGCAGCGAAGATGCTGAAAGAGGAGATGATGGCGGTGGTCATGAAATCAACTGGTTTTACGTGAGCATGCCATTTGGATTTGTGGTGGGTTTTTGGGCTACATTTGGTCCTCTAGTTGTGAACAGAAGATGGAGGAGCATATATTTTCATTTCCTGGAAAATCAGTGGGATAAAATTTGGCTATGGTGGCATCTTATGTGGATCTCTAGTTTGGCCATGAGCACATGAATAATTTCAATAATGTTTTCTAATTTTCTGTATCTGGTATTAGTGTGGCAATAATTAAGAATACTTTTCTGCATTTTCCTTCTTATAAATGTTGTTATTTAGTTTCATTTCTTTCAGCATCTACTACTTATTTCGAGTATATTCTGTCATTTTTAGATATTTCATCTCCACAGAAATCATCATTAGTAGTTTTAGTCTCTACTATCGAAATATGTTAGATAAAGTGATAAGGAAAGAGAGTGGACTAGCAAGCACATGAGAAATGGTCTGAATGTCCGTTTTAAACTAAATTATTTCTATCATTAACTCAAATTTAAGTCATAACAAATTAAGTAGAAAGATTCCGTGGTCTATTGGAGCATTAACGAAGCTTAAGTCGTTGCATCTTCGCAATAATAGCCTCTTAGGAGAATTTCCATTATCTCTTAGAAATGGCACAAAATTATTAACTATTGACTTTTGTCAAATAAATTGGAAGGAAATATTCCATCATGGATGGGGGAAACATTTCCAAATATGGTTTTTCTTGGCCTCTGCACAAATAAGTTTGACGGCGAGAAACTTTGTTGGATAAATTCTTTACAAATTTTGGATCTTGCTGATAAAAATCTCTTCAATTCTATACCAAAATGTCTAAATAATTTTAGTGCAATGGCAAATGAGAATGATATCATAGACATGGATTCAAAGATGATGCTTCTTTATTTTATTATTTTGGGACAATTGGTTATGAATGGTTTTTCTTTGATAGCTTGTCGCTTGTCACTTGTCACGAAAGTAAAAATGAACACTTATGATAGAATTCTTAAATTTGTAAGAGCCATATGTATTTCAAATAACAAGCTATCTGGACAGATTCCTGAAGAATTTGTCTCGGAATCTATTGTCTAAAAGAATGCCTACAAATATAGGTGCTATGCAATCATTAGAATCTATGGATCTCTCCTGTAATTCAATGAAATGCCTTGAAAGGTGGGTCTTTTTCCATCTCTCTAGAAACCTCTGCCGTTCCAAAGTTTCTCTTCCTCTTGGCTGCAACTTGGCTTCTGCCGGTGAGCTTTTTCACCGATGGTAACCATTAACTTCGTTTTCTTCAGTTCTTTTCTTCTTTTTTTTTCTATTGTCCTTTAGTTTTCTGTGTTTTTTATTGTCCTTTATGGACTGTTTCTAGGTTTATCCCACTTTTGTTCCAAGTCGATCAGTAGATCTGCTTTGGATCTCTTTAAATCTGCAAATGGGGGTTAAAGATCAACAAGTTTTAGTCCTCTTACATGAGGATCTACTACCAGGAGAGTTGATTCTAATGAGATTCTAATGAAGGAAACATCAATTTCTTTCTGTGCATGCAACGTGTGTTTTTTCATGGTTCTCTTTGTTCAAAATCTATCAAAGTCCAAGGAGCAAAAGGTCGAAAAGATCAATGGCGGTGTAACCTCCTATCCTCCATTGTGGTGTTGTTAGGATTTGATAGTTCTTGTATATTTATGCTTAAAGGTGTTTTTATTTGATGAATTTCTTGTACTTAATCTTGTACCCATTTTGCAGTGCTAATGAATATGAATATCTTTATTAAAAAAAAAATTGGTTGGTGAAATACCTCAAAGTATAGGAAAGCTGGCATTTTTTAGTCATTTGAACTTATCATTCAACAACTACAGCGGAAGAATCCCTTTAAGCACTCAAATACAGGGCTTCTCTTCCTACTACCGCTCACGAAGAAATGCACTTGAATAATTTCAGTAAATTATTACTTGTTTAGTTTCATTGTATTATTATCCTACTACGTAAGCATTGAGGTATTTGATCACAGGAACGACCTTTTGGAGTATAATTTGTGTTAATTATTTTTAAGTTTTTTTATATTTTATCTCCACAGAAATGGTTGTTATATATATACTTTTGTTTTTAAAATTCCATCATATTTCCAGAAACCTAATTACTGGTGCTAATTAATCCAATTTTGGGTACCGACTCATTAAAGGGGTAACTCTCCTTACTCAATTTTGAATTTTCTCAATTTACACAGCCCGGCATTTTAATATATATATATATATATATTAATGCATTCACATTTGAAAGCTCTAGACTTTACGTACTACGAAATTTTCTATTCAAGTCAACAAATAACAGAAAAATACAGTCAACGTTAACGAAATTGAATAAATAAAATCAAGATTTAAAGAAAGTGGGACCTTTAAATTTCAACTGTATTTGAATTTTGGAATTTCCACAAAACGTAGTAAATGATTTATGTTTCATTCCTTTGAATTAATTATATGAGGAGACAGTGGAAGACTTGGTAGCCGCACTACAAGCTTCAAGAATGAGATAGCTAATACTTATTCGAATTATTATATGAGGAGATAGTGGAAGACTTAGTAGCCGCACTACAAGCTTCGAATTATTATATGAGGAGATAGCGGAAGACTTAGTAGCCGCACTACAAGCTTCAAGAATGAGAATTCTTATACTTATTCGAATAATTTTACAAAAGTACTAAATTAATTAATTTATTGATAACTTGGAAATTCAACATGTTTTTAGTTCTTAATTTTGTGTTTATTTGATATCTTTTGTGCTTATATGTGAGATTTTATTTAATTTTTATTATTTTGATTAGTAGTTGTTGGATTTGGCAAAAAGGAGGCATTTGGAGCATAATTGAACTAGTTTTGGGAGCATTGGACAAAAAGCTAGAAGCTATTTGGACGTTTTTGACATTGCTAGGGAGTTAGCCTTGGGCAAGGCTAACTACCGAAGGATGCACTGCAAATTGAAATTAATTGTGGCTGCTGGTCCGCTTACCATCTGATGTTTTGGGCTTAATTAGAGCATAGGAAGAAGAATTAAGTAGTTTTTATTAGGCAATTTTGTTATATTATTATTTGTCCTTGTTTTAAACATTATATAAATGTGTTTTAGGTCTTTTGGAAGACATTCTTGGGCAGCCTCCTTCCTATTACATTTTTAGGCTTTTTCTTTGTTTTCTCCATAGCTATTCACGGCTAGACTCATCCCTTCAGCCAAAGGTTAATTTGAAGTTGATTTTCTTCATGTTTGTAAGATTTTAATGCTTTTATCTTTGCTTTTAATTCTTATTGCATTCATGCTTTTACTGCAGCTTATTGGGAAAATATATCCTTAATGTATTTTATTTTTTCATTGATTTGACAATTAATTAATTGATAGGATGCATATAACTAATCAATGAGATTAAATCCGTAATTGTTTAGTCAAGTTGATGCAAGTAGCGATTGATATAACTTGATTGTGACTAGACTTTTGGGTTATATTAAGTAATTGTATGATCTAGCTTAAATGAATTCTCGTAGTCTTTGTTGGCTAGGGCAATGTCTTTCTAGTGTTCATTGTAATTGATAGATTAAATCCTTCGTGGTACTTAGGGTTGTTTGTTGATTAGATCGTATTTTAATAATCTAGAATTAAGGAAAGATTGGTTAGATCATCGTACTTTCTGACTATAACTTGTCTGTGATGTCGAATTATTAA
Organism: Croton laevigatus; assembly: GCA_949640765.1. Taxonomy (NCBI): domain Eukaryota; kingdom Viridiplantae; phylum Streptophyta; class Magnoliopsida; order Malpighiales; family Euphorbiaceae; genus Croton; species Croton laevigatus. Next base: position 6,289 of record CATIWJ010141963.1, on the reverse strand, counting down.
GTTATCTTATAGTCAATGATCAAACATAATAATTTCATGCTGAGAATTGAATCTTTGGCTGTATTCGTTTTCCGTTGCTTTCGATTCTATTTTCCTACTGCGTTTATTTAATTTTATTAATTTTATTTATTTAAAATTCTCCCTTTTCTATTCTAGCACTTTAGGGATAAGCTTGACCAGTCTCTGTGGGATCGTCCCTGCTCATCACTTTTTACAAATTTTAGAGTACGTTAATTTATTTTTGGTGGTTTCGACACCTATCATTTATACCATATATTATTTTAATTAATTAATATTAGTTTATAACATATAAAATATATTATTTTAATTATTTACAATCATAAAATTTTTAAGTAATTTTACAGTTAAAATTATTATAAAAAATTTTTCGTTTGATCAATAAATTTATTGTTTCTTATTTATTTAGCAAACTTAGGTATACAAATTTATTTTCTCTTCTTTTATTAACAAATTTAACTAAATAAATTTATTTTCACTTATTAAAATAAATCCAAAACTTCATTTCCAGGATTCTGAGACCTAAATGTACTTCAGATTCATTGCACCGCTACACACAAAAAATGCACTTTATTTCCAGTTGCTATATTACTTACAGGCTGCAAAAAATAACACAATGAATAACGAACCATGACAAGAAACAAACAAAATGAGTACCCATAATTACAAGGTCAATTATATTGAAAATACCTGAACTTTGGGGGTTCTTTCACTGTAGTATCTAAACTTTAAATTCTTTCACAAAAATAGCTGACCTTTCAAAGAATTTGCACAAAAATCGTTTTTGCAGGTCAACAGGTCAGCTACCGGTAATTTGCTGACGTGGCAGCTATTTGGATCAATTTAAAATTTTCCATTATCCTCCTCCTCCTCAAATCAAGGAGGACTAAACTGAAATTTTCCAAAAAAAAAATCAGCTTCTCTCTTCTCTTTTATGCTCGCCGCAACCAGCCACCACACCACCATTGACACCACTATCCCCGCCGCCACCACCGCCTCCTCTCTTCCCTTCTCTTATTCAAGATCAACAAAAGCAAATGATCGATTAGGAATCTTTAAAAATAATAAAATTAAAAATAAGAGAGGGAGACGAGAGATCGAGTGAGGACGGCAAACGAAATACAAAGAACTTAGTAGGGGGAGATCGAAAAAACAGAGGTTGAAGACAAAGAGGGGAACGAAAAACGATTGATGAGTTTGGACTTCACCGGAAAATTGAAGAACAGGGAGGACTCATAATCGATTTTGTTCCACGAAATGAAGATAGCCAGTGATTCACGTTCGTTCTGAACACGAAGAACAGCAACACCCAGATCAGAAAAACATCGAGAAGGAACAGAGAACAGTCGAAAAAAACAAGAGAGAGGAAAAAAAAAGACGATTTGAAGGCGAGGAAGGGAGTGAATAGACCCAAAAAAATAAAATAAAAAATCAGGGTGTCTCCTCCCTCCCGATCGGAACAGCTCCGGAAAGCAGTGGTACATCATCGACGAAGAAACGAGGAACAGTAGAGAGGTGATACAAAACAGAGGACTAGAATAGAGGTGATTCGCAACCAAACAACGATCGAAACAAAGGATCAGGTAGCTATACGTTGGGAAACCAGTTTTGCGATTTTGAATCGAAGAACAGAAACAAAAATTGTAAGGAGAGACAGATTTTCACGATTGGGGCGAGCAAAAGAGAAACGAAAAGGAAGAAGGGAAGCAGAACACCAACAGCTCCAAAGTGGTGTCGTTTTGAGCTGAACAGGCAGAACCTAGTATAGTATTGATTCTAATTTCTCTTTTGAATTTCTGTTAATTTAATTGGATTCCAAAGTGGTGTTGTTTCTGCTCGGATTCACTTATCAGCTATCATTAGGAATCTTTTATGATCGATTCATTTCATTTTCACTTTCTTAACATTGCATAATTTGATTAATAGAAGAGGAAACCATTGAAGCTGTTGAGGATGAAGGAGATGTGTATTCCAATTATTGTAAATGATGAAGGAGAGGACTAAAGGAAGATGAACTTTGCTTTTGTTGATCTTGAATAAGAGAAGGGAAGAGAGGAGGGGGTGGTGGCGGCAGGGATAGTGGTGTCAATGGTGGTGTGGTGGCTGGTTGGGGCGAGCATAAGAGAGAAGAGAGAAGCTGAATTTTTTTTTTTGAAAAATTTCAGTTTAGTCCTCCTTGATTTGAGGAGGAGGATAATGAAAAATTTTAAATTGATCCAAATTGTTGCCACGTCAGCAAATTACCGGTAGCTGACCTGTTGACCTGCAAAAATGATTTTTGTGCAAATTCTTTGAAAAGTCAGCTATTTTTGTGAAAGAATTTAAAGTTTAGGTACCGCAGTGAAAGAACCCTCAAAGTTCAGGTATTTTCAATGTAATTGACCCCCTAAATGCAAAACGGGCAAACTCCAAACATCTTACCAGAAGCATATAGAAATAGGCATACACAGGCAAACTCCAAAATAAACGAATAAGAAAGGCAAAAAAAAAAAAAATGGCTATTAACTTTAAGAGTTCCCAAAAAAATTGAAGAAATCAAATTTCAATAAGGTTTAGATCTTTCTTCTTATCAATAACAATTGAACAAACGAGGGACAAAAAGATAGTAAATGACAAAATAATTAAGAAGTGAATAGTTAGAATTAAAAAAAACAATTTGCAAATGAACACCGCCGGAGATATTGGCCGCAATGAACACAGCGGATGAAATTGCAAAACAATTTGCAATTGCAACTATTACTAAATTGGCTGGATCCACTTCTGCCATCAATTTCCCTGTTTTCAACACAAATGGCAAAATTTCTTGTGTTTCTTCTTCCTCCGACTGATAGAAACTTTATCGATATCGGATCAGAATTTGATCGGCAAGCTTTTGTGGTTTTTGGAGCTGGAGCGTGTTTTGTCTTGAGGGTAGTTTGGGAATATTTCAAAATTATTTATGCTACTATTTGTTTGGGTATTATTATTTTGTGTTATTTTCTTAAATTAAAAGATGCGGTTGTGGCATTCACTGAGTTTGTCCTATGTATGCATGTCACGGGATATATATATGTCACGGGTTGTTTGTAAGGATTTATTTGCCTTGCATATTGGCTTCGCAATTCCATAAATATTTCTTTAATTTCTTCTCTTATTTCTTTATGATAGTTTAATTAATTTTTTCACTTTGAATCCAAATGAATTTATGCTTAACAATTTTCTATTTTTACTAAGGAAAATTAATTACTTATATTTAGTGTATTGCGGTCATCAGAAATTGTAATAATGAATATTTTATATTTTCTTTAATTTTAACAAATTAGTGTAGAATTATTGAAAGTATTTGTTGATTGCATATTTAAATAACTTAAATACAATTTTCAATCAATTTTAGGAAATATTTAGTTGCTTTTTTCAAATTAACATATGTTTTTATTTTAGGTTAAAATTAGAATTAAAACTACAGTTATCAATGATATCTTGAAAAAGTGTCCTATGAGATTTATCAGAAAATATAAAACCGTCTAGACTCTCTAACGCTGCCATCAATCACCACGTTCCGGTTTGGAAATTTTAGCTGATTTACTTTCAAATGACAATGGGTTATATGTTTAAAGTCTAAAGAACATTCTCTGATATATGTTCATAAAATTGTTTCGAAAGCATCTATTTTTGATAATTTGTGGGTTCAAAAGCCATAAATCCAAAAGGGAAATTATAGTAAATGCTACAATTTTGAAATTTTGTTTAAACAAATAGCACTTGTACGTTTTAATTAGGTAAATAACATTTTTTTTTTACTTTTTTACAAATATGCTCTTAGTTTAATTATTATTAATTTTTATTTTTAATACCAGCTGGTTGTATATAAATTTATTTTCTCTTATTTTTTCAAGTGCTTCCTGCTTCAGTGCTACTATATGAGCTACCACTAAATAGCACTTGTACGTTTTAATTAGGTAAATAATATTTTTTTTAACTTTTTTACAAATATGCTCTTAGTTTAATTATTATTAATTTTTATTTTTGATACCAGCTGGTTGTATATAAATTTATTTTCTCTTATTTTCTCAAGTGCCTCCTGCTTCAGTGCCACTATACGAGCTACCACTGGTCACGACCGCCACTACCGCCGGTCACTAGAAAATAAATTTATTTTCTTTTATTTTCTTCCAATCACTGCCATGGATGATCGCCAGAAAAAAAATTTACTACCTCCATTCTAATATTTTTGAAATTTTAGGGCAAATAGTTGTTCTAGAATGAGTGAAACTTTTGATATTTTTTGTTAAAGTAAGATGATTTTACCCTTTGTTTTGTAGTGGATATAATTTATTTTCAGTGCATGTGGGATCCACTTTTATAATGAGTAGATGTGAATTGAATACTTTTTAGGGTGGAATGAAGAGAAAATTATATGAAAAAAAAAGGATGAATAGTAATAGTCTTAATAGTTTTGAAACGGAGGTAGTATTTCTTTTTATTCCTTCCACTGCCCGCCACCGTTTACTAGTAAATAAATTTATTTACTTTTATTTTCTTTCACTGCCAATCTGCTAGCTACCATTCACGAGTAAATAAATTAGTTTATTTTTATTTCCTTCTACTTCCAACCACTATTAAACAGTAAATAAATTTATATTCTCTTATTTACTAGCAAAATACAAATCCAATGAACAAATGATTGCCAACAAGATAAACAGAAAATATAAATTTATACAAATCACATACAAAAATATAAATTTATATTATATTATTTACTAGCATCACTCTACACCCTTTTCTCCGTTTACTTAAAAATGGCCAAAATTTCTAAACTCTTCTTCTATTCCATTCAACTGTTCTCCTTCTCTTCTGCACCTTAACTCAAGCGACATCATATTAGAAATAGTAACCATCTCACAAAACAAGAATCACCGTTAAATGTTAAAAAAAAATTGAAGAATTAATTAATATCTGATTTTGAAGTAGAAGCATTACCGTTCAAAAGCAAAAAAGTCTTCGATCTCGTAAGACCTATCATACCTATTTCGAGATTGGGATTGAGAAATTGAATACTTGTACAAGTTTTGGCGATGAATTCGAGGTCGGTATTGGTGTAACGTTTCGCTGATTCAAAAGAAATCGTAAAAATTCTAAGTTTTTGGATTTTCACGAAGAACAACAAGAAAACAAGAGAAACAAAGAGAAAACCGAAATTGAAGATCATCTTCAAACAGAAAAAAAAAAATCTTGAAATAATGAAGAAATTTCAAAACAAGATGAAATTTCTCTGATTTCTTACGAGAGAAACGTCTATGGAAGAAAATTTTTTTTTTGGGAGGGCTTAGTTTTGTAATTTTGAAAAAAATTGTGTCAGTATATTTTTGGGATTTTATTTTATTGCTATTTTTGCAAAAAGAAACACGTCTCATTTATTAAGTTCAGCCAATCCAAAATTGATTTGAACCAAAGCCCAAAGAACATTCTTAGGACATGTATATGGGTAGCCCACCGCACAACTTGCTAATCAACCTACTTGTTGGGCTAATTAGCACGTCAGAAGGTAAGACGGCATCGTTTCTTGTTGCGACGTCTTTGTTGCTTGATATTGACATTAGTAAAATGTGACACTTCCAATGAACTTGGAATCTCCATAACGTTATGGCTAATTTTGGGTTTATCCATTCTTTTCCACAAGTTTAGAGAGCAACTTGTCCATCTTCGCATTACGTACATGGCGAGTTAAAAGACCGGTTATAATTGATAGCTACAAGGTGGAGCTTGATTGGCTAATGGCTAATTTTCCTTTCAAGTAGTCTACACGATGCCAAGTCACAAAAATTACAGATAATTACAGTGAAAGCTGGAATTTTTCCATTTGATCGTGAACTGGGTTATTCCCAATATGTTCATTATTCAGGTCTTCTATTATACCCATTTTTTTGCAATTTGCAGAAGGCTAAATTGTAAATTTAAATGTCTTAATGCTGACTATGATTTTGGAAATTTGGGAGCATATTAAATTTTCCACTTAAAAGAACAAAACTTTCAAGATCAATGGGACCTTTGAGGTTTAGAGGTAGCTTAAATTTCCACAAACGTAGTAATGTGAGAAGGAAGAAGATTCCTGTGCATTGATAGCATTATTTCTATAAATTGTGATGGTATTCTGTTAACGAACCCACAACCAAATGAATTACATTTAGCACTAAAAGAAAGGCCATTCTATTCATAATGAGAGATACTACTTTTATGCTGCTCCTGTTCCTTCTGTCCATTATTGGTTTTCATCCTTGCAGTGGTTGCATCC
>CATIWJ010141913.1:0-35360 GCA_949640765.1 Croton laevigatus | reverse complement strand
AGCAGCAACATAGGAGATCTTTCCAATTTGAAGGACTTGGCCTTAGATGAAAACTTATTCCACGGACAGATTCCTTCACAAATTGGAAATCTAACAAGTTTGGAATCACTAGGACTTAGCAGGAGCAAATTTTCCGGAGCAATTCCATCATCCCTGGTACGTTTAACTGGTTTGAACATTTTGGATTTATCAGACAACCTTTTAAGTGGAGGGATACCCTTGGAGATTGGAAATCTGTCAAATATGGTTTGGCTCCACTTAAATGATAACAATTTGTCTGGAGAGATCCCTGCATCTTTTCAAAGGATGGATTATGTTGATTTGCATCTACAGAATAATTTGCTTTCTGGGGAGATCCCAACATGGTTGTTTGATATGAACCTGTATGGTCTATTTCTTGATCAAAACAGATTAACATTCAGAAATGTGAGCTACTTGGAACCTAGAAACACTATGATTCGTTCTCTATCCTTGAGGTCTTGCAATATTTCAGGAAAAATTCCTGATTGGCTTTCCAATCAGACTCGGCTTTCTTACTTGGACTTGAGCTATAACAGCCTTGAAGGAAACTTGCCTGAATGGCTAGCTAAGAAAAGTTTAGCGTTTTTAGCGTTGTCATCAAACAAGCTTTCAGGTTCTCTGCCAACTTGGTTATTTCAATCCCAAAGTTTGCAGCAGCTTATCCTTTTCTGTAATAATTTCTCAGGACTATTGTCAGACACCGTTGGTGAATCTACTAATCTGATTACACTTATGTTGTCTGATAATAATTTCTTTGGGCCACTGCCCACATCCATCTCCAATATGTCTGAGTTGATATTGCTCGATTTATCCTTTAACAAATTTTCAAACAACCATGATTCGCTTATTTTCAATCCCAATTCGTCGTTGGTTTTTGTTTATCTTTCTTTCAACCAGTTTTCTGGTCAAGTTCCTGTCACATTTCCATTGGATCTGAAATTCCTTGTTCTAAGCAATAATTGGTTTTCAGGTGGTTTACCTAAAAAACTTGTAGATTTTACCCAGCTAGCATATCTTGATCTCAGCAGTAACAATATCATAGGAAAAATCTCACCTTTTCTCTTCCAAAGCTCTTCTCTCCGAGTTTTGAATCTTAGAGACAATTTTCTTGAAGGGTCCATTCCGAATAATCTATCAGACGTAACTAGTCTTCAAATACTTGATCTATCTAGCAACAAACTTACCGGAAAGATCCCTCCTAACATAGGAAATCTCATTGGAATGACTGTTGATCATAATAACTCATTGGTTTTTACAAGTCCATTTCCCGCCTTTTGGGTAAAAGGGTACCATAAATTGAATGATTTACCAGTTTTCTGGAAGAATTTGAAGCATGATCTACCTTGTGGACATCTCGGGCTGTATGTTTTTCTAGACCTATCAAGCAATCAATTGTCAGGGGCAATTCCTGATAGTTTAGGATCTTTGATAAAGCTGAAGTCACTGAATCTGTCCAACAATAGACTCTATGGAAGTATACCAACCAGTCTTGGTGATATACGAAGCTTAGAGAGCTTAGATTTGTCGAACAACAATCTTTCTGGGAATATTCCTGAAACGTTTTTAAAGCTCTTAGATCTTGCTTTCTTGAACTTGAGCAACAACAGATTGAAGGGTCGTATCCCAAATGGTCTACAAATGGACAGGCTGAACGATCCTAATTTTTATGCCAACAATACCGGATTGTGTGGTATGCAGATTCAAGTTCCATGTGAGAATGAAAAGATGCCCCCCAAACAAGAGCCTGTAGAGGAAACGAGAACGGAAACATGGTTTTCATGGAAAATGGCAGCAATTGGATATCCATCTGGGTTTGTCTGTACCATTTTGGTTTTGTATGTTTCTGGCTACTACAAGACCCAGCAGCAACCAGGTCAAAGGAGACATCGTATCAGTGTTGGAGTTGAAGATATTTTTGCTAGGAATTCATAATTTTGCTAGGAATAAAAAATCTGTCAATAAATGAAGCAGCTAATTCATGGTCTTCTCATCCTTGTGAAAAGTGTTTGAACCATATTTTGTTGTTAATTTGACCTATATTTTTGCTAGGAATAAAAAAACCTGTCAATGAATGTTCCGTTTTAGAGCTGTAAATTCTGCAGCTTGTGTTTTAGTTTTTCGTGTTAATGTTAGTTTATGTTTTTCTTGATTTCTGGAAATCTAGAGGCTCCGTCAAACAAAACAAAAGAGCCTCAAAAGGCAAATTTCATGAACGCTCTCCAAGGCAGCAAGAAAACATGAATTTGTTGGAGTACAATAGTGTGCTGAGATTTTTGCCAAAAGATTGGCTTTCCTTAAGTTTGGGAAAAAGAAATATGGGCTTAGAATAAGTATTGACTTTAAAGCCATAATAAAAAGGGCTATGGTGGAGCTTGTTTATCAGAGAAAAAGAGGAGAGAAAGAGAGAATGAGAGGGAGAGCTTCTGCAAAATCTGAATTATGAAGAAGAAAAAGAAGAAAAAATATATGTTTGTTTTTCAATTTTCTCCTTCTCCTCTGTTTGCCTCTGTTTTATTTTCTTGTTTCTGGTTTTATGTTTTGTTCTTGTTTAAAGCTTTTGCTCTCCAAGCTCTCACCTCTTTCAACAGAATTCTTCTTTCAACAAGAGAAACCCTACACTTCATCTGGGAAAAAAAAACATCTGAAAAAAAAAAAAAAGCCAAAGAAATTCAGAATTTTGCGATTCTGTTCTTGTTGTTTGTTTAGGAGCTGATGGATCTGTTCTCACATTGCCAGAGAAAGAATCTGATGTGAAAGAAAAGATTTTGTCCTATATAGCCTCGGCATGGAGAAGAAACAAGAATATGATATTTTGAAACTGAGAGCAAAAAAGGAAGAAACTTGTGCAGAAGAAAAATCAGGTTGTTGACGATGGGTTAAATGGGCAGAATTTTGTTGATATGGTTGAGTTTCTTGAGTTTAAACTAATGGGGTGTAAGGAAACATTAAAGTGTAAAATAATTACAAGCTATGATTATCATTACATCCATACAACCAGAGATATGATGCAGTTTCAGTGAACAGAAATTTATTTATTCATGCACTAGAGAGAGAGAGAGAGAGAGAGAGAGAAAGAGAGATTAGAGTTCATACAACTAGCAAATACAATGTTCAGTCGAACTTGTAGTGCTTGTCGACACCTACAGAAACATCCCAAGTGCAACTCATTCCTTTGGGGAAGACAACCAAGTCACCAGCGCCAATTTCGACAGCCTCTTCAGATCCGTCAGGAAGTACCTTAACTTTACCCTCCAGAAGATAGCATGTCTCTCTGGCAGAATATGTCCATGGGAATTTGCTTGGAGGGCAACCCCACCTGTTTGTAATATAATCACCATAGGTTTGGCATAAGGAAAGCACATGACAGTTCCAAGAACAAGAACAGTAGAACAAATATATCAAACAACCACCACGATCATACTCATCAAAAGCATAATTGCAAGTAGTAACAGAACTTCTCTATATTGGCTATGTGAGATCGAGAAACTCAAATATGAGCCTATTGGTGTTGAAGTGCTGGCATTTTGTTTCCAGCTTATAATTTGAAATTCAAATTTTTTCAGTTTTACAATTTTCAATAACTGCTGGTATTTCTTATTTCCAGCCTTAGAATCTCAGATTTTTATCTTGTGTTATTTGAGTTCCATTATTTTTGAAGAATCTGTTATTTCAACTTGTATAAATTCTCAATTATAGTGAAATGAAAGATATCTTCCTCTTCTATCTTTATAAATTTTTTTCTGCTGTATTTCTCAATTTATTCAGCAGATTCATTATTATTGTTTCAACAATTGGCATAGAGGTAGACGCTGTTCTGCCAAAAGATCACTACTTTAGACATTGGAAAAAATTTTATGACTGGTTTCCATGAAATTAACTTCAAGGAGCAAACTTAATACTCCAAACCAAATTTTCAATTCAATAACAGATGAAACGCCATTCACAAACATATCATCAAACTAAAAGTTCTCTGAACTCTTAATTCATTAGTTGGGTGTGTGTGTATATATATCACCCAACAATAGCTAAAGTTTAGTGCTGTAACTAATATTTCTTTTGCTAAAGACAAATGTAGTGGTAATCACAGTATCTCTTTTACTCTAAAGAAGCAAAATTTGAAGCTATAATGGATTTATCTGTCATTTCTCTTTTCTATTTGAGCTATTAGCATTCTTTTTTTTATCCTAATCTAGATCAATACTTTATACTAATTTAGTCAAGAATCAAAGGAAAAACAACGAAAATGTGATGTCCATTTATTGGATTTGGTCATAAAATAGAAAATTCATATAGAACTGCAAGTAAAAAGAGGAAGAGAATTACTCACTTGGGCCAAGCTCGAACTCCGAGTTCAGTGAGTTTGGATTCAGGAGGGTTCCTAACGATCTTGATTCCAGATTTCTCAATAGTTAAGGCCTCTGCTTTTACAGAGATACCAGTCGCCGGAGCCGCCATAATCCCTAATCGTCTTCTTGTTCTTGAAAACGATAAACAACCGTTGGATGGTACTAGTATACTGTTGCCACTCATGCACGCCATTTCTTGCAATTTTTTATTTTTTTTTAACCTCTTTTCATTTATTTCTCAATAGTCAACTTTATTTCTGTGGAATGCCACAGTAGAACAAGTGAATCTCAGCCAGTCGTGCCTTATCTTTTCTCCTTCCACAATCAAATTTTTTTTTTTTTTTATTTCTATAGTTCTCGCAGCGAGACACAGCGAGAATTTTGTTTTTGTCCTTTTTTTACTTTGTATTATAACTTTCGTAAGACTGTAAATTCAACGATTTTACTTATTTTATGTTTAATTTATAATACAATCTGTGAACTGTGAATCACTAAAATTAATCTCGAAACTCAGTATAAACAATCTACAATTCAAATAAAAAAAAAAGAGTTTGGCTAGACGGCGAGACAAAAAGCATTAACCTTTTTTTTTAACCAAACATATACTAATTCTTTCTGGGTTCCAGTTCTATGCATTTTTTGCTAGCAAACTGTTTTCTTTGTATTTAGTTGTTTATAAAATGTAAAAATCAAGAATTTAAGGAAATTAACAGTCGCCAAAAAGCTGACTCGGAAGCTATATTGCCGCTATATTACCAAACGCTAAAAAAATAGCCATTAGTATGTTAAACACAAATTTATTTTTGAATTCCATAAAAAAAAATCTTGGGAATTCCATTCAAAGCATCCTAAATCATTGGTATATCATCATCAGTCATCAAAACCAAAGCAGCATAAAATTACCAGTTCATAATGGAATTTACAAAAATCATCTACATACAAGATGGAAGTTGCTACTACAAGAAGAGGATTACTGAAAGGCATTTCCGTCATATGTCATCCATCTTTCTATAACAACCTTGAACTGATCATTTCTTTTTCTTACCTGCAATTGCAAACCCCATCAATTACAATATGCTTATGCAGCTTAAACTGACATATATAGTCTAATAGCACTACTAAAGAGAGAAAAATGGTAGTCCAGAGCAAAATCATACACATTATTTCCATAAGCAAATGCAGAATTTACAACAGGCTCATGTCAGCATCACTGCAACTGGATAACTAATTAATTCAGTGTTTAGAATGGTGTAGCTACTGAAACTGAAACAATTACCTCAACAAATGGGCTCTTTCCGCGAAGCAACAAATCCACGCTCTTCTCTGTCTGCAAGATGAGAATGAATACAGAAAAATAAATGGATTAATATTAAACAGACATGTTGAATCCAATTAATAAACCCCCACATCATCTACATTCGTAATATATTCGCTATTCACCGTTGAACTTAATACCCCTCAAACTACTAGTTATGCATAATGAAAATGAATTTGCTGCAACCTTGCAGCACTATGATATTAGTCCATAACTAACAGATTCCATTATTTACTAGGAACAAAATCACAGTAAAAAAAAATCCTTTTTTTTATTAGTTTGGTTGAAGAAACATACACGATGTGCAACCCAATGATGCCTCTCTCTCATTTCAATCAAGAAGTAAAAGGTTGGAGGACCTTTTCTTTCCAGAATACTTTTCTGACTCCTCCTAGCTCGGGCTTCCTCGTCTCCTAAGGTAACAGTTTCTACTCCCCCAACCTGAAAACAGCAAAAGAATAGTTTTCGGTATTGTAAATTCACACAAAATAGACCTATTCTTGATTAGGTATCAAGGGGCTAAAAGAAGAGTAAGCACTGAATGAAGAGAGCAAACCAGGTCAGAAAGAATTGGATTCTTGATTATACTTTCAAGCTGCTCTCCATGAGCAGTACCAATAAGCATAATGCCTCTCTCAGCAATTGTACGGCAAGCAATAGCTTCAGCTTCTGTGCCTATCTCATCAACTATGATTACTTCCGGCATGTGATTTTCTACTGCCTCAATCATAACCTTATGCTGCATAGATGGTTCTGGAACCTGCATTCGCCTTGCACCACCTACTGCTGCATGTGGAATATTACCATCCCCTCCTATTTCATTGCTTGTATCCACAATCACCTATTCCAGTCATTATAGATAATTAAATAAGAAAGCAGGTAGTTAAATAGATAAGTAGAAAGAGACAGAGATCCAACGGACCACTCTTTTGTTAAATTCATCTGACATGACTCGAGCAATCTCTCGCATTACAGTAGTCTTGCCAACCCCAGGCCTACACAAGTTTAATTAAAGTCAGAAAAGTGTAAATTTTCATAGGACAACTTAGTGGGTGTGCAGCACTGCTTACAAGCTGCTTTGAAGCACTTTTAACTTAAAAATCGGTCATTTACTTGTTTGTCTGAGTTTTTTTGGCTTATAAGCTGTTTTCATAAAAGCAGCAAATTGCTACTTCTTTTTACAAGTGTTTTAAAAGCCAAAAGGAGAAAAACATAAGCAATCCCAAATTTGTTCACATAAACAAGAAAAACAACCACTGAACCAAATAATGATTTTGAGTTGACATAGGAACAACAGAAAGGGAAAAAAATTGAAAACGAGCTAATGCACCTGGTGATTAAAGCATGGAAAGATAGATGGACTCATTTCAATTTCATAACCATTAAGAACAGGGAAATTGCCACTATATGTCTTCTCATCAAACTATTCCTCCTTGAACTTGAGACTCGACTCAACAAGTAGTTTTCTCATAACAACGCCTTATGCAATATAGCAATTACCTTCCAACAAACAAGATGCTCTTCCCAAAATGAAGCAGATCATGAACCATCTCAACAATGTGGCCACTAACTGCCCTGCCAACTCTGCAAGTCAAACCAACTACAACACCTTTTCTATTACGTATTGCAGATATTCGGTGCAACGTACCCTCAATGCCAGCCCTATTATCTCCTCCAAATTCTCCAACAGAACATTGAGCATATTCTAGTTCTTCTGTGGATACCTAACTAATAAACACCATCAATTGGTAACAAAACTCACTCAAGAATCAAAATTTTCCCTTTTTATAGTCTGTTCTTCTCATTGATAACTCGCATCTCAAATAAGGGATTTTCAATTTTTGCACAGAAAAAATGACCAATTAACAGAAGGTAGAAGATGAAGAAAATAACATATTAGACAAACAAGCTGTGGGAAAAAAAAACTTCAAGATTCAAAACAATGCAGTTTACCTCGGTGTTCCTCAAATACTCCCCACCAAATTCACCAAGATAGCGAGCCTCCGGCAAGCGACCCAGGTCTAATATAACCTTCATGCAGCCAAACATAAATATAATTCTAAGCAAGAACATAACTTTTTGCCAAATACTTGCTGCCCAACCCAACAATTAACAAAATATTCTAAACTTATCAAATCAATTACAATTGAACAAATTGAAACAAATATTCATCTATCCAAAATAACATCAAATTCAGAAAACTAACCTCCAAGAGCTGAGCTCTTTTGGGATCATTAACAAGGATGTCATGCAAATCAGATGGAAGAATCTGTCAAAAGTACAAATTCAATTAATGTAAGTAACCCAACCATAAAAAAGCACAATTCAAATGGCATAAATTTCCATTCCAGCTAAAATGGAAAAGCAAAGGTGTGGAATTGAGATATGGGCGCAAAAGTATATACTTCAAGGAAAGGTTGGAGATCATCCTCCACGGTTATTTGGGCACCTTCGAATGGTGGGGTCAAGCCAAATTGTGTTTTGAGGTTGCGGTTGATTTTGGTTACAGATTTGTGGGATAAGAAGCTTAACCCAGTACCTTTTCTAATGGAAATTGAAGAAAATGAAGGTTTACAGGATAAAAAAGGAGAGGTAAATTCAGTGATGCGAGCATTTGCAATTGTTGTGTTCATTTGCTCTGTTTAGCTACGCCCTGTCTATGCTTTTTTTTTTTTTAACAGAGACGCGCCCTGTCTATGCTGCTTATCGGTTTGTTCTATTTGGGTTTGCTTACAAAACAATAGCATACCAATTGATGGGACTAATCCAAACCAATAGCATACCAATTGATCGGACCAATCCAAAATTCGAGCTTCGCACAAATGTCAAATATATAATTATTGTGTCCTATTTTGGCTATTTTAAAGTATAAAACAATTTAGTATTATACTTTTTCGTCTGTCTTTTTTATATTTGATGATTTCGTTTCAGTTTTCACTTTTTTTTACAATTTAATTTTTTCAGTAATTAAATTATTGAATATTTTAAAATGAAAGACTAAATAATTAAATATTTTAAAATAAAAAAAAATTAAAAATTAAAAACTTTTTATTATTATTAAATTTTTTGTCCCTCTATTTAAAATATTTAATAATTGAATCATTTATTTTTTATAATATTATATCATTTAATTTTTAAAAAAACTAAAGTGTCTAATTCTCATAAAACAAAGAAATTAAAAAAAAATAATATTACAAATAAAATGACTAATTTATCTAATTTACGGAAACAAAGGAACTAAATTATAGTAATAAATTTTTTATTTTAAACTAAAATTAAATTATTACGAAAAAAATGTTATAAAAACTCTCAAATTTTTACATAATTAATTAATTAGTGTCAGTCTTGTATTAAAATTTTTTTTTTTACTTTTAGGATTTTCAGCTGTAAAGTTTGAATCTTTATCTCTTTAACTAGAAAATGGGATCTTCTTCTTCTTTTTCTTTGCTTCATATTTCTTTCTACCATTCGTTTTTATATTGGGGAAAAAATGGGTTCAACCGGATTGATTTGGTTCAGTGGTCAAACCAAATCCAACAATGTTGGGTTTAGTGGCCTTCCACAAAAATGGCGCAAAAGATTGTGTGCAAAACTGAAAATAAAAAAGTTGATGGGGATGTATTGAGCATTTTGCCAGTAAGTTTCTAGAGAAGAATAGGGAGGAAGCCCCCCCAAGGACCTCTCTACACTGTGATCCAGGCAAGCGATTACTCAATTTCACCCAAAAAAATAGGAGAAACAGAGATGAACGATTACAGCAGAAGTGATGACGGAGAACAAAAGGGTTTGCTTTGGAAGCTTCCAGAAGTGAGGTTCAAAGATTTTGGAAAGGTTGGACCTGCTTTCGGACTTGGCGCCGGCTGCGGTGTTGGCTTCGGCGTTGGCCTTGTAGGAGGTAAAAATTGCTCCTTTTTTGCTACTTTTCTTTATGGGTATTTTTTGTTTTATTCTTTTATTTATTCGCTGTCAAATGGGTATTTTCTGTTTTGATCAAAAAGGGGTTGGCTTGGGTCCTGGAATTCCTGGTTTGCAATTGGGTTTTGGGTTTGGTGCTGGATGTGGGATTGGCTATGGATTTGGCTATGGAATGGGTAAAGGGGTAGCTCATGATGAGAATCGGAGATATTCTAACATTGGCAAGGCGTTTAATGGGACAGCAAATCTTCCAACACAGTAAGTATATTCTTCCTCCTCTGCAACTTGATAGAAGAAATATTTTGTTGTTTTCTTGACT
Organism: Croton laevigatus; assembly: GCA_949640765.1. Taxonomy (NCBI): domain Eukaryota; kingdom Viridiplantae; phylum Streptophyta; class Magnoliopsida; order Malpighiales; family Euphorbiaceae; genus Croton; species Croton laevigatus. The sequence goes on along the minus strand of CATIWJ010141913.1, from coordinate 25,444 downwards.
TTGTTTTTTGTCTATTCTATGTATGGATACTAAGTTTTGAAAGGTAGGTGGCTGTTTTTGGAACTTGGTATAAGGAATTAACTTGATTTTTGTTACTTATCATCACCAAGAACGCATATTCAAATTTGAAGCGAAACATTTACCGACATTAGATAGCATTGAAACTTCATGGAAATAGTTGGAAATGAAATGAAGTTGTTTTCTTTTGCTTTTATGTTCTTCCTTCCTTTAGTAGTAATTGAGTGAAGGTTTTCGAAATTGAAGTAACATAAACACCATTCAAGTCCCATACACCTAAGTCTTGACTAGGGAATGATGCTATTCGTACACTTTAATTTCTTGACATTGACTCGTAGAGATCGGTAGCTGGCTAACGAATTCTTCCCTTCAATTCTAGGAAAATAGTTTTAGTCCTCCAAGAGAGAGAATTGAATCCAAATTTTATTGATTATCACTGAAGTTAGTCATGGAAATGATGCTTGCGTAGTTTAGATGCATCATGGGATTTCTTGCTGTATTGAATGGGTCTCTTATTAAGATTTTGGTATATTTTCCCCTAAAACCGAAATTCTTAGATGCTATAATAATGTCATAACACACTGAAGGGCATTTGCTACCTAAAGACCTCCGAAATTCTTAGATACTATAATAATGTCATAACACACTGAAGGGCCTTTGCGACCTAAAGTCCTCCAATGTTGCATTCATTGGATTCTATGCATATCGAATAAATAAACACTGCAAAAAAAGTGAAATAAGGGCAAATTTAATGAATTTTTTGTCGCAAAAAGACCAATCATTAAATTAACTATTGCACAAAATTTTACCACGATTTTGCTATCGTATGCAAAGAATCATCTTGAACTCGTTGCCCTATTGTTGGGGTTCTACATGTTTGCTTGCTTGAGTTTGAAACACGCGTCATTCCCAGTCACAGTAGCAAGTTCTGGGATGAAGGATGTTATGGTAAATTCTTAATAACTTTACGCTACTATTTGGGATTTTTTGGTTATTTTCTACTGGAAATATTGTGTGGCAAAAAACTGATTAGCACATATTCTGGATATTGAGGTGATAATTTCATTGATGAGTCTTTCTTTTCAGGGATGAGATTGGTGCCCTTGTCGATGAACTAGTAATCAACACCAAGAAGCTAGTCCAAATAACATCAAGAGAATTCGAGAAGTGGAGAAAATGAGTGAATTTCCAGGTTTCTTGCTGTACAAATAACAATATTAAGCTGTTAATGTATCAAACCTATGCTAATGTACATACAAATTGTATGATACAATTGCATTTGTAATAATCTTTTTTTTAAGGGCCATTATTATCTATCTACTTACCAATGTTTTGTTTAATTCAAATTTATGAGAACCGATTGCTGCTCTTCTAGCAACTGGGTAATTTGCCAGTCTGATGTTTCTTCCTCATGCAAGAGGAACTTGTTTGCCATTCTCATCGGCCAGACCTGAACCGCGGTTCACGATTTTCCAATCCCTTGAACCACTTGTGTGCTTAATAGTCGAGGCTCGTGTTTAATGGTAGGAAAATTTCAACTCTTCTTTTTTATAGGGTGGTTTAGAGCGGAGTTTGCTAAATGGTAGAGCTAGTTTGAATGTAGCTCTTTATGCTAGAGCTGCATCGATTGTAGCAGAGCTGCATCGATTGTAGCACTTCTTTATATTCAACTGAATTGAAATGTGTCATTTGAGTACACGAATTATCAATATAAGCAGGGTTATAATGGATTAATTAAAGATTGAATTATGTAATGGTAAATAATAGCTAGTTTTTAAAATATAGTAAGAAAGACAATGAAATGACATGGAAGGAAACAAAATGACTTGATCCACATATAATGATATGAGATGAGAATTTGGATATAATATTATCCTCAGCAAAGCAATATTCCACGTCAGCAATCATAATCTGCCACGTAATCAGAGCTGACCTATCAAACATGAGCTTCAGATTACAAAACCTTCTAAACCAGCCAATGAAAAGCCAAGCCTGTGAATCCTACGTGGCATGTCTTCAACCACCAGCTCAAGCATATAGCTACTCTCTTCTTCCTTCTCATCTTCTACTCCAATATCTGAAAAAGAAGAGAATTACACTACCACCAGAAAAAAGAAAGGGAAAGAGATGGCTTCCTTGGCGGCTTCGACGGCTGCTGCCTCCCTCGGAGTTTCTGAAATGCTCGGAAACCCCTTGAACTGCGGTGCTGCCAGGTCTGCTGCTCCACTTCCATCAACTCCTGCAACTCTCAAGACTGTTGCTCTTTTCAGCAAAAAGAAAGCTGCTCCCAAATCTAAGCCTGCCGCCGTTGCTCCAGCCGACGAGGAGCTTGCCAAGTGGTATGGTAAGTGTATAATTTAATCATCTCTACACGCTTTCTTGGCTTGTATATATGTATAACATAAAATATCCTTGAATTTGAGCTTGAACAAAATGCTTGGGGGTTTTCAGGTCCTGACAGAAGGATTTTCTTGCCGGAAGGTCTCCTAGACCGATCTGAGATCCCTGAATACTTGACTGGTGAAGTTCCCGGAGAGTAAGTCCACTTTTTGCAATTTCTTTGGTAATATATAAATCTATTTTCCAAATTTTAGGCCGTGTTTGATTATAGCTTACACTCGTTTGAGATCAAAATGCTAAAAACAATAGACTTCCCATTTAAACTAGTAGTTTTAAGGAATTGTTTTATAATTCCATAAATGTTTCATCAAACCTTAATATTTAATCCCATGCTTAATTAAACCAAGCATTTATAAAACTTGTTACTAGTGAAACATCTAATTTTGCCGAACAGAGGCCAACGTGAGGAGGGAGTTTGATTGATTTGTGTATGTTTGATGCAGCTATGGTTACGATCCTTTTGGACTTAGCAAGAAGCCAGAGGACTTTGCCAAGTAAATCACTCGATCTTTTTCCTATATTTCTCTTTTATCTTTAAATGTATATGTATATAAATGTATATAAATATATGAAATGCCTACAGATACCAAGCATATGAGCTAATTCATGCAAGATGGGCTATGCTTGGAGCAGCTGGTTTTGTAATCCCAGAAGCCTTCAACAAATTTGGCGCAAACTGCGGTCCCGAGGCCGTCTGGTTTAAGGTTTCGATCTTTTTTACTATTCAGTATTGCAAATTTAGTGTTTTTATAATCAAACATTCTTGTTTCTTAATGCATGTTTTTCATATTATTATTGCAGACAGGAGCTCTTCTTCTTGATGGAGGCACGTTGAACTACTTCGGAAACCAAATCCCAATCAATCTTATTGTTGCTGTAGCTGCTGAGATTGTTCTTGTTGGCGGTGCTGAGTACTACAGAATCATCAATGGCTTGGTATTATGATCTACCTTTTTATTGTTGGTTATTGCTTCTAATTTAGTGTTTTAGATGAAGAGTTGCTGTTTTCTGAGTTTCGTTTGTGAATATTTTGCAGGATTTGGAAGACAAGCTTCACCCGGGCGGTCCATTTGACCCATTGGGACTAGCAAATGATCCAGACCAGGCAGCATTGTTGAAGGTGAAGGAGATTAAGAATGGTAGACTAGCCATGTTTGCAATGTTGGGTTTCTACTTCCAAGCTTATGTGACCGGAGAAGGACCTGTCGAAAACCTTGCTAAACATCTCAGTGATCCTTTTGGAAACAACTTGCTTACTGTTCTTGCTGGTTCTGCTGAAAGAGCTCCTACCCTGTGAATTATTGTTCGTTAATTTATGTTTAAAATCTTAAATCTTAAGACTAAATGCATGCTTTGTACATCATCAGCATCATCTCGAGGCATTCCAAGGCGCTTAAAACTTTTAAAGACAACTTTTCTTATAGAGGTTCCCTTTTAGTATCTATTCACAATATTATATTGCTTTGCTTGCTTTCAACCCTTTTTTTTCATTTTTTTCTAGATTTCTGATTCTGATTGGTTTTCAATACCCATATTCAAGATGGATACGCACAAATCACAATAAACAATTCTAACATTTCGTAGCAACAACCAAGCGCTTAAAAGGCAATCATTTAAGCTAATTTTTTACTTAAAAGCATAATGATGCTTTTTAAAAGCAAATAAAGAAGAAAAGAACACCCTCTTAGTATTAGCATTTTTCTCATATAACTTTTTAAGCTAGTCCAAAACTAAATACATAACAATGAAAGGATTACATCTGGAAGAGCAGAAAAAACACAAAAAGAAGTTGAGGGAAAAGACCAAAAACACATAAATACCCAGAAGCCTTTTAGAGAACCCCTAAACCAACCTGAAAAAACCAATCCTACCCTACAATTTACAAGAAAATATACAAAATTCTAGGGAACACTAAATGTCACTCTAACATTTCTAGCTCCTATTGCCTCACTCCTGCAAGTTGATGGTTTAGTTACAAAAGGTACCTCCTTAAAATTTGGGTTCCTTTCACAATTCTCGAGGTATGAGTTCATACACCTGATACATACAAAAACTGGAGGGATATTATCAGCAATATCAATACCAGCACATCTTGTATGCTGCCAAACCCCACAAGTGTCACAAGCCAACATTTTTTCGCCATCATCATCCTTAGCCCCACAAACGCAATCAACCGTCCACCTCTCTGTTCCTCTTTCCATTCGAAAATGGGCGAGTGTGTGCTTTGATGAGCATGTACCTTTAATCTTAACTGATCCGCTTGTTCCAACAAGAAGCTTTAGAGTGAGAGAATCATCTAGAGGACCATACCCTGTGAGTTCTTCGGCTTCAAACCTCTTAAACATGGCATATACCTCTTGAAAAATTTTAGTTGCCTCGTTTTTCAGGTCACCCACAGTAGCATTTAAAGGCAAGACAATGAGTTCTGGAGGTATTGGTGGATCATCTTTAGGTTGATCTGAAAGCTCTATGTGACACAAGAGATGGATGGCACTGGGGCTACTATGCTGCATCATTTTGCCAGGCTGGTAATCCTTCATAAATTGTTTGCAGTCAAGAATTGTGGTTGCAGCACCAATCACACTTTCTCTACTCATTTCAGGTTCATAGTTCACTATAGTTTTAGGAACAAGAAAGGAATCCAGTATATATTTAAGGTCACATTTTATAACTTCTTTTGGTGGGTAAATTTTGTCAAATCCATCTATATGGTGTATGGAGCCTAGGGTGACAAGCCTGTTAAGCACAAAGAGAAGGATTAATTCATTGAGAAAAATTCCCCAAAAAGAGGATATGAACTAACGGCATTTGTCACAGCTACCTGTATTCTCCATCATATGAATTAGGACTGCAGCGAGCATGAACCACCATGCCATTGGATGCCAACTTCCCTCCAAGGTGTTTGAGGCAATAATCAAGAAGCTCTGATGATGCTCTTTTATGCATGACACCCTTCAAAGCTTGCCTTGACACCCAATTGTTTTCAGCAGATGCTGCTTCCAACACCTTGATCATGGTTCGTTGAACACCCTCCACATCATCCCTTGTCCATGCACACAATGCATTTGAAGTAGAAGATCCAATGTTCTTTTCTGTTGCTTTGGGCAATAATGGGTCATTGCTCTCATGGATTAACCTCAGTAAAAAGCAGCAAAGGTCCTTTAAGGTTAGAAGTTCTGATTCAGACAAGGAACGGTAGAAGGCAACAAGAGTTTGCAGACGTGTACGGGGCCTTCGCCTCTGAAATAAAACTGGGGCTAAGGGCGCGTTTGAAAGAGTTTTGACTGCTTTCTCGTAGGAATCTGAGGTGAGCGCATAGCTTCCACATCGAAATTCATAACCCCAATTACCATACCATGACCGACCATTGGTGATTGCATGCAGTAATCTATACTCCATTCCATATTTTCTTGACACATCCATCACTGATACCTTTCTGCGCAGCAATACACATTCGACATTAGAGGTTTGCAATGATAACAGGAGCAAAACAAGCATAAAAGCTTAAATTTGCTTGTATTGTCATTTCTAAGGCATAAATTGTCTCATATTTCACATTTTTTTTAGATTTCCCTTTACAATAGTTATATTTTGCAACCAACAAATTCATTTCCTATGAAATAAGATGCCAAGTTTAAGCAGGACACAAAAATAACAGGCAAAAACATCAACAGCTACATATCTTAGTATTCAAGCCGCAACACACAATTCACTATGCAACAAAACACAAATAAGAATCGAACAATCATCACCCTTTTCTCTCAAATGATTTTAGAAACAATTTCCATGATAGAAACCAAATTGGATAATCAAGAAGAAAGTTTATAATTCAAATAAACATGTACTAACAGTTCCCATACAGCGTGTGAAGAAGACCAAACCTGACTGCAAGCATAGCACAGAGCCTATCCCAGAAGTCCATTATGTGAGAACCAGTAAGAACATTAGAACCACCTTCTTTTCCATTGACTCTTAGAAGGTGACCAAACCCATTGGAGTGAACAACACCATGCAACAGATGAGTGTTATCTTCAAATTGGGAATACATCCAATCTTCCACATCTACATCATCCTCACCATTAACTATAGAACTGCACCACTTACACCTACTACACACAACCAAAACCAAATAAGAAAATTTTTTGTTTTATGTTTTAAGTATGTAAATGCCATAGTTAAGGGTATCTTTTGTTAACTGTAATCATTATTTTATTTCTCACCTTGATTCTGATAAATCCAACAAGTTGCTGCATTTAACACACAACTTTTGGGGTTCATCTGAATTATGGCTACTACTGCTGCTGCTCATAGCTCTTATCATAAAATGGTATCTTTTTTTACAAACTGGATGCCCACTCCATCCTTTAAAATCAAAACCCATTTGCATATTAGCTCTTTATAATATAATTTTACATTTTGATTTTTCAAAAGCAACTAAAATAGATTAATCCAATACAAACAAAAGCTTTAAACTGATTAAATACTTCAAATAACAAAATCAAAATCTTAAACAAAATTTATAAATTCATCCACGCCAAAGCTTTTTTTTAGTAAGTTCCATTAAAAAATTTTCAGCAGTACTGACTCGTTATTTTATTTATTATTTATATAAGATTCTTCGATTTTTCTGAGATTCAAAAACGATATATTTATAATTTTTGAAACTTATTATATTTTTTTAATATTTGAGAGAGAGGTGAAGAGGCTCACCGACGACCCGGCACTGGTTACAGTAAGCGGATCTGGAAGTTCTAGTAACATCTTCTTCAACAATATCAAGCAAAACAACAACCGGCGCAAGATCCGGACCGTCCAACAGATCTCCGACGCGAAACAAGATCTGCCACATAAGCAACGATGGAAAAAGCGGCGGAGGGAAAGCAACACGGGCATGATTAGAAAGAAACTGTTTAATATTATCATGGAAAGGTCTGTTCGGCGGCGGCTCCGCTGCAGCAACGCCTACTGGAAAAGTGTAGAAATCGTAGAGGTTAGCTGTGACTCTGTTCTTCTTTGCTCGTTTCAACGGCCTGTCGTTCACGACCATCGTATGGGATATTGTAAGATAAAACGACGTACAGTTTGGATTTTTTAAGAATGGATTGGGAAAGAGCCGTAGTGTGTTATATATAAAGAGAAAGAAAAAAGGGCTTAACGGAGGTTTTAGAGAGCGGGAGGGATAAGAGCGAAAGAGAAAGGCGTTTTTGGCGGTTCGATTTAAGGGTGTTTTTGGGATTTCGCCACTTATTTTAATTTTATTTGGCTTTTAAAAATTTTGGCTTTGGCGGTTCCAAAGCTTTTTGCATTGGGAATAAAAATAATTTTTCATTTAGTCCTTAAACTTGTCTGCAATGTTCAATTTATCCATTTTTCCAACTCTTTTCTCAATTTACTCCTTATTCAATCAGTATGTAATTAAGATGTGTAAATTATTATATATATAAATAATTTAAATAATTATTTTAATTATTGGTTATAATTTTTGTTAATTTATGAATAAATTTAATAATAAATATAATAAATGATAATGTTTAACTCTAAAAATGATAAAATTGATCATTTTATTCATATTTAAGGGGTCAATCGAACATCGCGACAAATACTAACGTTTTAGGATTGGTAGTAGATGGAAAAAAGGCTTATTATTAAATATTTATTATTTTGTATTTTATGATTAATAAAAATATTGAAAATATAAATAATAAAAGTTAAAAAATTAATATGATTACTTGTAATTTATTAGTTTTAATTATAATATTAGATTTTTTATCTAAATTATAAAAAAGAATCATAATAAGATTCATCTTATTTGAATAAAAAATTAGTTTGTAATCACAATAAGTATGAAATTGTAAGAAGTTACTTGAAATTGCAAAAAGAAGAAAAAAATAAAAATTCTACCTGAAAGGTCTGAAGTTTAATTTTCCAGTTTGGGTTTAGTTTCACTTTATTAGGCTTAAATCAAATGGGCCTAAGTTATAACTTTTAGGGCTCGGGAGCATATACATAATTTGAGTTTCACTATTAGTATAAACTTTCTTAGTTTTTCTCAATTTTTTTACATTTACTATTTCACTAATATCAATACAAACTCACTTTTCACCAATACCAATATAGAAATAATAATAAACAATTATTAACCCTTTAAAAAATTTACTTTTTCACCAATACCAATAAAAAAAATAATAATAAACAATTACAAAACTTACTATAAATGGAAATGTAAACAACTAAAAAAACACTCAAAAACGGAAATGTAAACATATCATGAAAATAGAGGTAGTATTAAATAAATAGCATATTTCAAAAATAAAAACTAATAATATCCTTATTAAACTACTCACACACTGATTAATCTATATGAAAATGGAAGAATAGTGAAACTTTAAAAACGTTTTCTATTAAAATGAAAACGGAAGAAACTCGGTTCTTCTTTTTCTTCTTCTTCTTCTAAATTTTTGGATTGTGCTTATTGATATATATAACACGTATATATGCCTTTTCCAAAACTAATCTTGTGTATAAAAAATTCATTTATTCTTATTTATTAAAAACAATAAAAAAAAATACAACTTCCATATTTGCAAGATGAGAAACAGAGTCTCCTCCACCATCTTTTTCATTGTCGTTTGCCATCCATATATTGCTGGAATTGACCAAACAATGTTGCCAAGCATTAGCCTCGGCAACGATGACCTTAACCAGTATCATTGCTCCGATAAATGCGACAGGAAGGGTGAGTTTAATTCGGATGTAGTTTCAAGTTTTCTTAGGCCCAAAATCTTTAAAGCTTCGATTTATCATTTTTCCGGGTGATAGATTTTTTATTTGAGGTCACCAAACGAAATTCCAAGCGACGAGGAACATTTTGGTACCCATATTGTTGTTATTCAATCGGTAAAAAAAAGTCACATTCGCCATTAATCTACTGTATCTTGCTTTTTCTGGCTAAGTACAATAAAGTCACGAGAAAGTAAGACCATATTTAGATTCTACAAGTCGATAACTTTTCAATGACATATAATTTGCTAAGTTTCATCGCCGTTGAAATTTTCAAGTGACCAACGGTGGCTAGGGTTTATTGGATGAAGAAGATGAAGATAACAGTAAAATTTAGTAAACTTCAATAAATCAATAAAATTTGAAGAATGATTAATTCTTATTGATTTTAGTTGAATTTTATTGATTCTTGCATATTCATATTGAATTTGAAGAATATAATCTAACAAAAGCATAATTGATTCTTATTGATCTTTACATATTCATCGTTTGAACAAACTTCAATAACAATTAATAAAAATAATGCAATAAAAATCAATTACAAACGGAATTCATTTTAGTTATGAAATTCATTCAATGCACATAAACTGTCAATACAAATCAATAAACTTCAATAATGAGCAGTAAGAATCAGTAACATAAATTGATTTGTTATTGATCTTTATCGATTGTTACTGATTGCATTTACATGTATTTAATCCTTTATTGATTTGTTATTAATGTTTATTGATATTTATTGATGTTTATTGACGGCTACTAAATGTATTTACATATATTGAACCCTTTATTGATTTATTATTGATTCTTATTGATGGTTATTGATTGTATTTATATGTACTGAATCTTTTATTAATTTATTATTAATATTTTTTTATTCTTAATGAAGCTTGTTCATTTTTATTGAAGTTATATTGATTCTTATTTATACTTATTAATTCTTATTGAAGTTTAATGATTCTTATTGGTTCTTATTAATTCTTAATTATTTTTATTGATTTTTAATAATTCTTATTGAATTTAAAGAAAATAGTCCAACAAAAATACATAAAAATTGAAAGATTCATGCTAAAAAAATATTATTGATTCTTATTAATTCTTAATTATACCAATTATTGAACTTTTATTTTTCACTAATTACTACTTATTGTTATAATTTTTTTTAATTGATTGTCATTAATGTTTATTGAAATTTTCTGTCACTTTCATCTTCATCTTCTCTATCTTATAAATCTTAACCGCTGTCGGAAAATTATAACAGTGATGAAACTTAATAAATGATATGTCAATTGGAAAATTCTCGACTTGTAGATTGCAAATATGATCATATTCAACGAAATCTTTTAATTTTCATCAAGCTGGAGTTGAATTAGGTATACACCAATTACATCTTCCGAATAAACATCGTTCTGCTAGCATTCTTATTGGCAGCCGTCATAAATTGTTGGTGGCGGGACCAGATTTTGACGAGCCTATGGTAATTAAGGCATATAAAATTATAAACATATTGAAAACAAATAGTTAACAAATTACTCCAAAACTCTCAACCAATCATAAAATCTGATAATAATATCCCTTAATTGAGACATATTACCAAAAAGCTTAATGAAAAAGAATGGAAATCCTACTGTAATGCAATAAAGCTATTGCCAAATGAGACAGGAAAGCATGAATAGACGTGAGGTGAGGCTGGGTTGGCATTGAAAATGATTCATTTATTTACTAATGCATGGTTCCAGTACCCACCACCCACTACTTTACTATACGTAACCTTATCTGTTTCTTTTCCTTTCTGTCTTTTTATAATAGTAGTTTTTCTTAGCCTGTTCGTTAATTCGTTTAATATTTTTGTTATTAATAGTGTAATATATATCAAAATAATAAGTTGTTGTATGACTGCTATTAACTAAAAAATTTTTGAAAATATTATTAATTAAATGAACATAATTAAAATTTTAAATTTTTTAAAACAAAATTTATCAAAATAAATTTATTTACTTATATATTTATTTTTATTTTAAAAATTTTTTAGTCAATTTTGTAATTTTTATTTAATTAAATTTATTAGTTATATGAATATTTTATTTTAAATTAATTTTAACTATAAAATTATTTAAAAATTTTGTGATTGTTAATAATTAAAATAATATATTTCATAAGTTATAAACTAATATTAATTAATTAGATAAATAATTAAAATAATATATTATATAAATTAATTAATTAAGTAGTTTTGTAAAAATATTTATACTCATTTTAGTTATTTGATGTTATTATTTTTTATGCTCACATTTATTTGCATTCGATTATGAATGAAAAATCAAAATTTAAATATAGTTGTGAATACCAAATTTTGCAACCCTAGTGAAGAAAATAGATCAAGAAATAGAGTCAAAACAGGCTGAAAATAGACAAATCGAGCTGAATCGAAACCTTGAAAACTGACCAGTAGCTAGCAAAATACCCATGACAGTCGGCCACCACCCATGAACGCCAATCATGAGTGATGTCCGTCGGACATAAGTGAATTCCATGCAAGCATGAATAATTTTTGGCCCAAAACACAATTTTGTAGTGTATTTTCCATGTTCAGATCGTGTCCAATGCACTCATGCTCCAGATTTAATGTATTTGAACCCGTTTCCAGCTTTGCTTTGTCTCTAAGTAGCCTCCAGACTTTATGTTTAGCTCAAATACAGCCTTCTTGAATAACATTTCTTCCTTGTTAAGCGTGCCTTGCATGCGTTTTACGTATTTTATATTCTCGTTATTTTTTATTTATAATACTATATATTTGTATATAATATTAAATATTTTTTATTTTTCAGCTCTATTTGCTATTTTTTTATGTTTGTTTGAGTTTTAATTTTAAATATGATTTTATATTTTAAATTATATATGTTTATATGTAATTTCTTTTAATAAAATTGTAGGTAATCTGCTAATTGAAAAATAGACCAGGTCGATTTACGATTTCTCTCGATGGCAAGCGACCTTAAGATCGACTAACAAATTCAGTTCATGCTCGTCGCATCATTAAAAGTCTGAAAATGTGATTATCCTTGACCGATGCTAGACAAGGACCTTTTATAGAGAGTCCAAGGTAGTGAAATTTCAAAAATCTCGCGTCCAATAGGCCTCTTAAATTTTAAAGTCCAAAAGGACCCTAGATTCTCTGGGTTTAGCAACTTGGTCTGGTAAGGAAGTTGAGATTGTGAGGGCAACATCCCTCCTTGCCCAGACATGAGTGACTTTCTCCTGGACTAAGTAAAAACAACCTTACAAGTGACCTTCCCTCAGACCGAGCGTGAGGCGATTACACCATTTTTGGAGTTTCAAATCTAGATGAGGCTTACAATGAGCTAACAAAATTATGTCTTTATCAAATATTGAATTTTAAATATCAAATATTGAATTGTAATTGTGAACACATGTTACCTTTACTAAAACATAAATATACTACTCAAGGTCATAGCAAAAAATATTGTTTTTTTCCCATACAATCCTATACCAAAAATAATTTCTATTAAATTTTTTAAAATTGATTTTTAGTATTTTGAATTTAAATTCCTAATGATACACTAAAAACTACTTGAAAATAGTTAATAAAAACATGTATAATCTCTTTTAAATACATGTCAAATTTCCCTGGGTAATACCTATGTAAAAAAAAACATGTAAAATCTAGTAATAAAAAAAAAACGAAATGATAGATACGGATCTAAATTAATAAGTTAAAAATTGATTGAGAAGGAATCGAAGAAAGAGAAATGAGGGAAAAAAAAAATAAAAAAGGCAAAAATGGTATTAATTGGTAGTCCTTACGTAACCAATTCAATAACTATTTTCCTAATTGGACTCATGTGTGGATCCCATGCCCTCCACGTATGCACATAAAATAACAATTTACCATTAAAAAATTCTTAAATCTTGAGAGAGACAAAATTATTTTGCTCTTTTTTTTTAGATAAAAGGCCAGCAATTTATTAATTAATCAATAACATATCATCGGTTACAAGTTATTTAATTTCAGGTGGAGTATCCTCTACTAAAATACAATCTAAATTTTCTGCACCAATTTGGAATTTCGCTAACAAGCGCGTTGGCTTATTACTAGCTCTAGAGACAAATGAAATATGAAAATACTGAAACAATCTTGACAGCAACTTGATCTTAAACAAGACCCGTTCCCCATTCCGATAAGGGATTTTGGTTTGAAACAAATATATGGACTATCTCTAGATAATCAGTCTCTACAAAAATTCTTCGGAAAGAGAGTTTTCCTAAATCTTGTATAATATTATGATTTAGTCCATCAATTAATAAAAGATGCTATGAATTTTAGATGGAAAAAAAAAAAACTTAATAATGAAACCGAGAAAAAACAGAGAGATTTCTAAAGGATAATTACGAAATATATATATAAACCAAATTTTGATCTTGTATAAAATATAAAGACTAAATAATTTATTTTCTCTTAAAAATACCCATAAACATAAATGGGTTGTGTTTTTTCATTAGAAGATTGCATTATCGACAATGTGGCTTTTATTAGTTAGTAATAAACATTAAAATGATTAAGAATATAATCTATGATTTATGAGTGAATGTGAAGGTTTATATAATAATCAACTTTCTTAATGTTCAATTTTTCTTACATAAATAGAAGTTTAAGTGCATGTTTCTTTTAAATCTTTCTTTTCCCTTTTTTAAGAAACATGAATTAATGTGAATAAATGCATAAATTCAATAGTTAATTTCATAAATTTTTTTTTTGGTAACTTATTTTTAGACGTATTTAGCTTATTGTATACTAAAAACAACGAATTTGATTAAAACATTTTGTATTATATTTGATGTTTGATTGATATAATATAACACGTGTGTTATGGCGTGTAATGAACAAAGACAAGTAGGTGACACCTCAGCACTTCGCTATTAATTTAAAGTTTGATAACCTAACTTCGTCTTCATCCATATGTTTTTGTTTCATTGGAGCATTTCATCAAACACATTGGGTATATATGTTTTTTTAAAACTTATCTTCTACTACATCCACTCGTTTGTACTTGAGTCATATCCATATTTTAAGCTTGTGCTTTTTGTTTTTTTGGCCTCTTTTTCACAACATTATTAAGAAATCATATATTTCGAGGGTGTCTTTGTCGAACATATTTGTTAAAACAAGCTCTGTATCTTGATTCAATCTTTGGAGTGATATTATTATTATTATTTAATAATTTTTTTTTAGGGTTTCAAAATTTAGGCCTCTTTACTTATATATCAAAATTTAAGACCCTTCACCTACATTTCTGATTACTATAATTATTGTAGCTAAATAAAATTTAGAAATAGAATAGTTGTGGATTGATTTTTTTATTTTTTTATTTTTTGTCAAAATACTTCTTTATGTTTATGTCCCACGATCCAAGGGATGATGGAAAGGGAGAGCCTTTGGTGTCCCTTCATCTGTTGTACATGCACTAGTGAATTAAGGGCTAGATTACGGTTCCTAATTTAAACCGTTGAGTTTAACAGTTTCAACGGTTTTATTTATTTTATGTTATATTTTTCAAACAGAATCTAATATGTAAACTGTAATTCTCTAAAATTGATCTTAGAACTAAATACAGACAATTTATAATTTTATTTTCTAAAAAAGTACAGAAAAAAAAAAGAAAAACTCATTCTTATATAAGGACGAGCTTATCATTTCCCAATTAATTTTGCCCCCATTTTAAAATTTCCGGCTCTGCCATTGTATACTTCATATCTTTTATATTGATTTTTGATTTTTGGTTGATCGTACCATTTGATTACAATTTGCAAGGGAAAATGAAAAACAAACCAATCAAGAAGAAGAAGAAGAAGAAGAATGGTTTCAACCAAATCTTACAATACTAAATTCAAACTTTCATATTCATGGGCTCCAATATCATATCATGAGTAGAAAATGTCTAATATGGACTCCACAATCTAAATAGGAGAACTTTGAAATAAGAAATTGTTATTTCTATCATAAGCTTCTATGTACAAGTTGCTTATACTATTATTTTGGTATTTAATTTGTAATTTCATATCAAATTCAGGGATTTAGTAGTAATTTTACTTTTTTTTAAAAATAATTGTAAATGATGCAGTAGTTTTGTTTGTTTGTTTCCACTCCCTAAAACTAGAGTGGTAGGATGCTTCCTAGATCACACTATGACAACATGGATAGTGGCAAATTTTCAATTGTGAAAAAGGCTTATTTTAAGCATAAAGTTGCCTAAATATTTAATCGTTTTAGCCTTTGTTTTAGACCGTTCATTTTGCAGGCTTCAGCTTATTTTTAATTGACGTTTTGTGCTTATATGAGAAACGCTATTAAGTTGCATAGCATTTAGGTTACACAACTTTGATATTTTTAATCAATTTTTAGCTCTTTGAAATAGTTCTTACAAAATATATATATATATATATTTTACATTAATAATTTGGCTTCCATACAACAAACTAGATACCTCCACTAATATTAATTTGAATTTGAGCAGGCAGAACCTCTAGGGGCGGTAAAACTCTCCTTACTGAATTTTAATACAGATGCATTTTCAAGATTCGAACTTGAGATCTTTAGTTAAGCGAGAACAACCATTTTTTAGCTGATTTATGCGCTTGAATATGGTTTTAGTACTTATTTACATAATATTTATATTATTTAAATAATTAAAAGCTTTTTAACGATTTAAACTAGGGATGAGCATTGGACGAAATGGGACGGGAGGTTGTGTAATTTCTAATCCTGTCCCAAATTTTTGGGACATAAAAAATACAGTTTCGTTTTGTCTCAATGATTATGTTATCTCGTTTCCATACCATTTTTCAAGATAAAACTGTACGGAATTTTGGATCTAAAAGATTGAAAAAAAGAATTGACAAAAAAAAAATTAAATATGATTTCTAAAAGAACAATTGAATATTCTACTGAATAAATCGAATCATACAATTTAAAGTAAATAATATACATAAATAAATAAACATATAATTTAAGAAATATATCTGTTGTTAATATTTTTGATTAGGAAAAACTAATCATACTAAAGTATTCTACTTAATACTATTATATTATCAAATCTTTCCTTACATTCACACTATATCCGTAAAATTTGCTGTAGAAGAATATAAACAATGGAGCTAGTATTCATATTTTAAAATTATATTAGGATTTTCTTTTTGTACGTATTAAGAAAATTAAAATAAAAAATAGTAAAATTCTTAAATATAAATGGTTAGAAATTCCTATTTTCAAAATGGACTAGATGGTAAAGAATTTCAGAATAGCACGGTTTAGTGTCTATCAAAGTACTAGTCATGTATCAAAATTATTTCTCTTACAAAATTTGGGACGAGACTATTAAATTTATATCGTGTTTTATTTTCTCGACTTTAAATTTTTAGGACAGTTTAAAATTCTTGCAGTACCATGTAAACTTCCAATTTAAATTTAAATAGTCAAAAGTTAACTTATTTAAGAGTAAATAATTAAATAGTTATAAATTAACATATTAAAATATTATACTAAATGCTAGTTTTGACAAATCAACAAATAGTTGGATCTCTCGATGAACAAAATCTGTAATATATCACTCCACTCATTTTATAAATGGTTTTATAAATGAATAAGATGCACAGTAAAAGATGAGCAACTGCAGCTAGGGTGAACATAATAAATCGCGAACTACAGACCGAATCAAAATCGGACCGAAAATTGATTAATCGAATGATTTAGTTCGGTCTGCGGTTCATTAAAGAATCTGATTAGTTCGGTTTGGTGTTTAATTTTGGGTGTTTGAGAACCGAACCGAATCGAAAATTGAACAACTACTATAAAACCCAACTTTTCCACAAACCATAAAAATACATCCACCTCACTTTCTTTCTTTCTCTCTTGGTGAAAAAACCTTTCTTTCTTCCTCCAGTTATTACTTTCTCTCTAAGTTAAAAAGAAAATCACTTTCGCTCTCCTTCTATTTTGATCCTCTTTCACTGCCTCGAATAGAACCATGGCCACCTCGGAAAAGTAGTCAGAGACCTACATTGGAAAGCTCTCACAATGCTCATTATTTTGACACTAGAATCACTACCAATTGACGGTCGTAGAAGAAGGAATCATAGTTGAAAGGAGCTTCGACGGCTAAAGCTTATGACTACGATTCCGGCTGTTTCGATGGTCAAATGGTAGAGATGAATGTATCAATTGAAAGCTTATGAAGAGAGCTTTCTAAAAAGGAATGGCTCGTTACTTGATGTGGCTATTTTCGGCTATTGAAGAGAGAGAATCCAAACGGTTTTACCATTTTTCGGACTAAACAGTAAAGTAAAACTGTTTATCTTTGTTGCTGGTTTTGATTTTGCCTTTTTATCGTGATTTTTTCATTGTTTTTCCTTTTTGTCTTCTCGTGTTTAGCTTTGTTGTTTTCCACTGATTGTAATGTTTAACTTGAAAATTGTACAACCTACTTATCTAGTGGATTAGTGGAACCAGGTCTTAATCTTTGAGGATTGTTAAAATACTACCTCTTTTTTTTTTCATTTCTTTACATTCACTATTTCATCAATACTAATACAAATCCACTTTTCACCAATACCAATACAGAAATAATAATAAACAATTACTAACCCTTTAAAAAACTTGCTTTTTCACCAATACCAATAAAAAAATAATAATAAACAATTACAAAACTTAGTATAAATGGAAATGTAAACAACTCAAAAAAACACCTAAAAATGAAAATGTAAACATATCAAAAAAACGGAGATAGTATCTCATAAACCATATAAATGGAACACTTTATTTCTTGTTTAATTTAAAAAATTGATGTTTTCTCCCGCATTGAAAAAGATTAAAAGTATAATTAATACATAGTTTAGTGTCAATTTTTATTTCTTCGTTAAACTTTTTTTTAAATATAGGTTATGATTCTTAGGAATATGTATGTAATTACATTAAAATATCATCTAAATATGTTATTATTTTAATATAAATCATCTAAATAATTACTGGCACAGACTAATATAATTTTCTACATTTATAATATCAGAATTTGAACCCCGAAAGAGATATAGCGACTAATTCTGCAAGCCCAATTCTTGTTGGTGGATGATTTTAAATTTTTAATGGTTTACCATCACTAAAAAGCTTAAATAACTATTGTGTTGTGTATTCTATTTATTTTTTTAAACAGTTAAACGTCTTTTGAACAAAATTCTTACTATTATTTTTCCCAATTATTATCATACGTGGAACTAGGATATCTATTCCAATCCACGTGTCATTACCATAAACAGCCACATTAGTAACAATTACCGATCACCAGCACTAGTGCCACCAACACCATTTTCAATCTTTTATATAAATCATCTAACATAAGCAATTCAAGGCACCCCCTTATTAATTCTATTACCAAATCCTCTCTTTCTCTCTCGCATTCTAATTTCTAACAATGCATGCGCTCTCTAATCGCTTCTTCACCGCCACAAGCGCCACCGTAACCTCAAACCCCAAAACTGAAACTTTGTTTCAAAAACCAACAAAACAAAACTATACCAAGACACCATTTATCACATGCAAAACCGTAGTTAACCCTTACAAAGAGACAATTCCTCGGAAAACGTTGCCGCTCTCACCTCCAAGTCCATCACAGCCAACACCCCCACCATTATCAGAAGTGGTGGCAACACCACCGTTCGAACTTGTATCACGACGAATGACTAACCACACGATTCGTCTAAATCCTCTGCAAATGCTCGCAGTCTCAGCTTTGGATAAAATAGAGTTTTCAGTAATTTTACCGTTAGAGAGAACTCATGCTTTGCCTAAAACAGTTGACCCGGCTGTTCAAATATCAGGTAATTTCGCGCCGGTTCAGGAGTTTCCAGTTCGTCATGGTTTGGAAGTTGTGGGCCAGATTCCGGAATGCTTACATGGCGTTTATTTACGGAACGGAGCGAATCCTGTCTATGCACCCACAGGTGGACATCACTTGTTTGACGGTGACGGTATGATTCATGCGGTAACTTTGGGATCCGGAAATCAAGCCAGTTATAGCTGCAGGTACACTCGTACTAGCCGACTTGAGCAAGAAGCCGCAATAGGTAGGCCGGTTTTTCCTAAGCCGATAGGTGAGCTGCATGGACATTTGGGCCTGGCTCGGCTTATGTTGTTCATGGCTCGAGCCGGAGTCGGGTTGGTCGATGGGTCACGTGGCACTGGCGTGGCAAATGCTGGGTTAGTTTATTTCAACGGTAGATTGTTGGCCATGTCAGAGGAGGATCTTCCTTATCACGTGAATATCAAGGGTGATGGTGATCTTGAAACAATCGGACGGTTCAGTTTTCATGATCAACTCAAGTGTCCCATGATTGCACACCCTAAGGTGGACCCTGTTACAGGGGAACTGCATGCACTAAGTTACAACTTAATAAAGAAACCATACCTCAAGTATTTCAAGTTCGACAAATACGGTTCGAAGTCACGTGAGCTCAACATCACTCTAAACCAGCCAACTATGATCCACGATTTTGCAGTTACACGTAATTATGTAATAATCCCGGATCATCAAGTGGTATTCAAGCTATCCGAAATGATTCGGGGCGGGTCACCAGTCGTATACGATAAACAGAAGACTTCAAGATTTGGGATTTTATCAAAGAATGACGAGGATGAATCAAGAATCAAATGGGTGGACGTTCCAAATTGCTTTTGCTTCCATTTGTGTAACGCGTGGGAAGAAACATCCAGCAATGGTCATCGGATTATCGTTGTTATCGGGTCATGTATGAACCCGCCAGACGCCATCTTTAATGAATCGGATACACCGTTTGGTTGTGAATTATCCGAAATCCGATTGAACATGAAGACGGGAGAGTCAACCCGGAAGACTATAGTATCAGGCATGAATTTGGAAGTGGGTCAAGTAAACCGGAAACTTTTGGGTGAGAAAACCCGGTTCTTGTACTTGGCAATAGCAGAACCATGGCCAAAGTGTAGCGGTATTGCTAGGGTGGACTTGGAAACCGGAGAAGTAGCAAAGTTCAAATACGGCGAAGGAAGATTCGGCGGCGAGCCATATTTTGTGGCGAAAGAGGGAGGAAGTGAAGAAGGAGAAGGATATATAATGGGATATGTGAGGGATGAAATAAAAGAGAGGTCGGAGCTGGTAATAGTGAATGCAAAAGACATGGAGGAAGTAGGTTTGGTGAAATTGCCCAGTAGAGTCCCTTATGGGTTTCATGGTGCTTTCGTCAGTGAAGATGAGTTAAAGGAGCAGCAACCTTATTAGTTCATTTTAATTTTAATGATAACCTCAATTAATTAATTATTATTAATTCTAGTTTTGTATGGCCATAAATTATTTTGTATATGGCTGTTATCAAACAATTAGCAAAGAAGAAAAAAGTTTATATTTTTAAATAGGTGCATGTACTTGTTTTTATTATACATTTAATAGTTGGGTAATTAAAGAGGGTAGACTACTGGTACTCTCCTTCTAAAATCACAAAAAATAAAATGATGCAAAGTCTATTATAAGTTAAAAAATAAAAGAAGTTTACGAGTACACAATATACCATCAATCATCACCCATTATAGTTATGAACTATAACTTTGTTTTTTTTTTTTTCAAATAAATTCTACCCGATTTGAGGACCCTAACCATTTCACCACGTAATTCTAAATTCAATACTGTTTGTATGTAATTTAAAAAAAAAATGCTCTATACTATTTTGAAGTTATTTTTTTTTCCAATCTTTTGAGAATAAGTATCCATGGTTGCCAAGTGTGAGATTATGTATTAAATGGAATAACTCTTCATAAGAAGGATATTGATAATATTAATGTTTAAATGTGTGTTAAGGAGAAGCATGACCCTTGAGAAGTTGGTAGAAATGAGATGGAATAAAAAGGGTTCATGATATATTTTGGATCAATTATTGGTGTCTCGAGTATGTAAGATTAGAATCAACTAATTCGATTCGAAATTTAATTATAAATAAAAATCTTCATTCCTCTCTGCATATGTATTTAGTGGGAATCATACTTGAAGCTTTCTCCACAAACTCAAGCTATTCCCACCTATATTGCACGGAAACCAAAATGAGAACACTGCAAAATAGGGAATGAACATTTTCCCAATTTTCTTTATATTTATAAGTTTCGTAGAGAAGTTTCCGATTCTGAAATAGAAAAATTTGAGCGGTCAGAAGTTTCATTGCATCACTTGCGTTGTGGGTGATTGTGATTTGTTGGACGCTAATAAAGGTTGTATTAATTAATCATCGTTTCAAACTTAGTAAATTAATCAAATTGAAATAGTTAAAACTGAATCTTTAGAATTTTTGTATAATTGTATTGTAAAATTCTAAAATGTTGATTTAGTGCATATCTAGAAATTAAGCAAAAAAAAATGTTATAAATAATTTTTATATAACTTGTGATGCGTATTTATATTTTGACTGTTTTAGTGCGATTGTTTGTTTTTTAGTAACTAGGTTCTAATAAAATTTGAGTCCTTTACATATTTTTTATTTCTCCTCCAACAACCCCTTTGGCTGCATTCATAACAAAAACCTGGGTGATTTAGGCATTTAGCCTAATAAATAAAAGGCAAAATAGTTCTGTATATTAATCAAAAGTTCTACATTGTAGTATAAAATAATAACATAATACTCAATAGGTAAGGTTAGATTTAGATATATATTTCATTCTTGAATTATATTCAATGCATTTTAAATTTTAAAATTCAATTCTATACCATATGGAACAAGTATATGTGTAAAAATTGACCATATAATAATGTATTGTAATAATCTATAATTTGATTTTAAATTTTGAGACTTAATTGCTTGGAAAAAAAAAAATTAGACTTGCTAGATCGTGCAATGCAAATTATCTAAATATTCAATTCCAATGATCTTGTATGTTTTTATTACTTTGTGAGTTAATTATAAGAAGATCAATCATGATATGAATGGAAATCATTTAATCTTTATGTCGTAAAGAATTAGAAACTCTTTTCATCTTTATGTTTACCCATGGACACTAATATGGATTCAAACTTATTACATTCTATTATTTATATTTTAAATGTTAGACCAAACTTTGGTTTACGTTTTTTAAACACAGACACAACTCTGAATTTGATATTTTATTCCGGATAGCAAACTTTGTTAGATTCTTTCTCACTAGGTTTTATTAAGTGGGATTAGACGAGGAGCTAATGTAGAAGCTCACTCGTTAGCTAGGGCCTCCAGCCGTTATAGTTGTGTCATTGTGTGAAATTCTTCCTGATTATACTGTGAATTATTTTTGTTGAGGTAATGAATTATATCTCTTTCAAAAAAAAAAAAAAAAACCTAATATCTTTAAGACATATAAAGCATGAATGAAAGAGTAACATTGCCTTCACCTAAAATGCCCCTATAAAGTCTATATAATCAAGAATAAAATTGTCTCTATATAATTATTTATGATAATAGATTAATTAATTAAGGAATTTGATATATACAGCCCTAAGGGCTGCAAATAAGCATTTAACGAAATGAAAGATTCTTTTGAAAATTGTGTGAAATTATATTGTTTTGATCTATCATTTATGAATAAAAGAGGAACGTAGGTAAGATAAAACAAAAAAGAAGAAAAAGATCTAAAAAAATATTGACTATTCCATTTTAAAATTTGTTAAAGAAAAATGTAGGTAAGATAAAACAGAAAAAAAGAAAAAGAGCTAAAAAAATAGACTATTCCATTTTAAAATTTATTTCACACAATTTTCAAAAGAATCTTTCATTTCATTAAATTAAATGTTTATTATTGTAATCCTTAGGGCTACATATATCAAAACCCATTAATTAATTAATTATATTTTAATAAGAAATACTATTTTAATTATTATTATAAAAATTTATTAATAATATGAAACCATAAACAATTTTATTACTCTAAAAAAATAAACAATATTTATTGGTCATTACTTCTAACACTATTTAGCAATGTATCCGATAAAATCATGAAACATTATTTGTAGATCAATATAGGAAATTAATAATTACCTATGTCAAAAAAAAATAGGAAATTAATAATTACTTATGAAACCATATTTGTATAGGATTATAAAATTCTAATAATAATTATAATTATTTTTTATTTATAATTATTCTTTTCAGTTAATAATATTATTAACTACTATTAGATTTTTTTTTTAAAAAATTTCCGATTCCTAACCTAAAAAGGAGACAAAACTATTACATTTAACTTTTATTTTTTGAATGGGAAACATGTTGTGGGGCTTATGCTACAAAATACATTAACTTTAGGGTTTAATTTTTTTTTACAAAATTAATCATAAATTAATTGCTTCAAAATTATTTTAATAATGTAAAAATATATCTATAATATATATAAATATACGAATGAAGAATATTGGATTGTCAAAATTAGCCTTCATATTTTTAATTTTTTAAGAATAATTATGTTTTTATTAAATTACTGAATTAAATTTACTAAAAATTGTATTATTATTATTATTATTATTATTATTATTATTATTATGCAGTTAGAATTTGATTTGGACAATTATTACGTACATCACAATGGAAAATATTCAATTATGCAAACTACACATTGTGTAGTTCTTTACTAATTTGGCATCTATTGCAATTTTTTTTTTTAAAACAAAAAATATTGCTATCGTAGAGAAGACAAAGCCTAGTATTATGATTCACACTTACTAAGCGACATTCAGCAGCCTTGAAATGTATGAATGGGAGTGGAGGAACACTAGAAGTGTCAAACATACCCCTTTTATTTTTATTTTTGTAGGGTAATAATGTGTTTATAAAATTATTAAATTAATTAATTAATAATAACAATCCTAATAGTATTAATATTATACTATTAATATTAATAATGTATCATAATTAGAAATTAGTATTAGCATTATATTTTAATTAAATTAATTAATAAATAATATAGCAATGTATTAATATAGTATTGTATTCTAATTAGGAAATTTAAAGCAAAATAATGCTAATATTAACAGTATATTATAATTAAAAATTTAAATTCTAATATTATTAGTGTTATTATTTTTATTTTAATTATGATTGTTACTACCATATATATGATAATTGATTTCATAATATTGAATATAATCAGTTATATTTTTAAAATTTTTTAAGTACTTTCATCACTTACTCGATTTTAATATAGAAAAAGATATAATGAGAAAAATATTTCAATCACATACTATATTAAAATTACGATTCTTCATTTATAAATTATAATCGAGCCACAGATGAACGTGATCACAAAAAATAATAATACTATATTTAAGTATGATAACAACGAATATCTAAAATGAATATAAATATTTTTATAAAACTACTAAATTAATTAATTTATATAATATATTATTTTAATTATTTATCTAATTAATTAGTATTAGTTCATAACTTATATATATTATTTTAATTATTAACAATTATAAAATTTTTAAATAATCTTATAGTTAAAATTATTATAAAATAAAATATTCGTATAATTAATAAATTTAATAAAATAAATAATTATAAAATTGACTAACGAGTTTTTAAAGTAAAAAAAAAAGACTAACGAGTTTTTAAGATAAAAATAAATGTATACAAACAAATTTATTTTGATATATTTTATTTTTAAAAAGTCAAACATTTAATTATATTTATATAATGAATAATTTTTAAAATTTATAATTTTTATATAAATTTTAATATTGTCAATATATAATTAATCAAACTAACTGGAATATTAATAACGGAAATACAAAATGAATTAACGCGTGCAATGCATAATAAAAAAATTAGTGACACTTGATCTAGCAATAAAACTGAAGATTATGAAAAATTATAAGTATTTGACAAATTTTTGGTAATACATTAATTATACTATTTGAATTTGTTCCAATAATTTATTAAGTACGTAATTATGTAAATTTGATTAAAATTCTTGTTTTCTTATATTTATCATCTAAAAGATAAAAAGATATATGAAATAAAATCATCCTACTATCTTCCATAAAGAATTTTATTATTTTTCTTTTAGGAAAAGAGATTAATTTTTCTTTCTATTTTCCATCTGTCATTTTAGAATATGACCGCTTTAAATTCGTTTAACTAATAGTATTATTTACTTTCTTACAAACAAAATATTGAAAGTGTTAATTGTTTTTTAAATAAA
>CATIWJ010141872.1:0-11715 GCA_949640765.1 Croton laevigatus | reverse complement strand
AGCTGTTTTCTTATCTTGCAATCCTGTGTTTCATGCTAAGACTCGGCATGTTGAAATCGATTATCATTTTGTTCGTGATCTTGTAGCGCAAAAGTTCATCACCGTTGGTACAATTTCTTCTTCTAACCAAGTAGCAGATATTCTTACAAAGGCCTTACCAAGTCAGCGACATGAATTTCTGGTTTCCAAGCTTCGATTACATCGTATTCCTCCTTCAGCTTCTGGGGGCGTATCAAGAGATAATCACAAATAACAGATATTGTTAGATATATTAGATATAGGCTGTATAGTTTGTTACGTAACTATATTTGTTATGTGTTTGTTATTTACATCTCTATCTGTATATCTTTATATATGCTACAACCATGTACTTATTGATTAAGTAATACAATATACAGTTAACATTCTTCTCTATTTCTAAGTCCTATGATTAAAATAAAAAGATATCATGCCCCTTTATTTATTATAAATATTTCCGAACAAACAATGGCTATCCACTATATTAAATAGTCAGTTTCAATTAAACTATAGAACCGAAGATTGAAACTATGATAAATTGTAGAACAAAAACTTATATTTAAAAAAAAATTGGTGTCGAGCATCCACGCGAGTTTTCAGTTAAATTTTAGAACTAAAACTGAAATTGGTTATAAATTTATTAGACAAAACGTTTCGGTACGAACAGGTCAACATTCATATCTAGCTCAAGAAGGAAACATCTCCCTCCCATATTTAATTTATATAAATACAGAACATGTTAATACTAAATACATTTCTTTAATTAAAGGTTATCGTTGAAAATCCAAAACAAATCCAGTTTTGTTCCAAACACGTAATTTACCTTTTCTGGCATTTCAATTTTTCTATAATAATGCATTAATCTTTGATTAAGGCTCCAAATCAAGCTTTCATTTCTGTATTTGCTCTCTCAGGATTCTGCTGAAATAAAAACCCAATCGATTAAAATACATTTTTTAGTTTACATTATTATTTATTTTCTTACAGGAAAACATCATGTCAAAATCTCAGCAAACTCTATTATTCCTCCTCTTATTAGCAACATCTGCTCTTTTCATCCCTCAATCCTACGGAGATGTTGGCACTGCTGCCCACTACAGTCCTCCATATTTACGTAAGTGCGATTTTAAAAAAAAGCTGAAAAATAATTTTCTAGACCATATATATGATAATATTTTAAAATTATGTGTAGCAACGGCTTGTTACGGGAATGACCAAAATCAATTCCCTTCGAGCAACCTGTTCGCGGCGGCCAGCGAGGGTATATGGGACAATGGGGCGGCCTGTGGAAGAGAATACTTGGTAAGGTGCATTAGTGCAACAAAACCTGAAGCTTGTTATGGTAAAAACACCATTCAGGTCAAGATTCTGGATCGGGCTCAAACTTCTGTTTCTAGACCTTCAGATAATAGTGCAACTATTATCCTATCCGATACTGCGTTTGGCCAGATTACTACTGAATCTATTTCTAAAGTTAACATCGAATTTCAGCAGTAAGTTTCAAAATTTTGACTCTGTATTATAAATAAAGTAACCATAAAAATGAATGGTCGAAAAAATTAAATTGAAACTTGACATTTTTAATCTTCTTTTGAACCCTTGCAGAGTTTGATGAAAGCCAAGCCAGGAATTTTTCTCTACAACTTCAAGGCTTATAAGCTTCCAATGCGTTGTTGACTAAAGAAATAAGCTGATTATTTTTATTGTTAAGCTTGTAACTTATTTCCAGCATTGTAATAATAAAAACTACTACTAGTAGCATTCTATTTTCTACTATACTTAATTAGTGGTTCAAATAATAATCGTAATCTCTAATTAACCATAAGTTAGTGATCTAAGTGGTATGACAGAAACACACATAAACTCTGCATATTTTGTTCGCTTATTTTTTATTTGATTAATCCAAAATCAAGGGAAATTATGTCAATAAATTAATATCTAACTGATAACTTATTATTAGATGAGATGTACATATATTAGATTAGACTCAAAAAGAGTCGGATTATAAACGTGAATTTCATTTATATATATACATATAAAAAATAGTGTTCTTAACGACTCATCTTATTGACCAAGACGACAAGACCTAAAGGATTAGTTTGTCATTTTGTCAGTATCAGTACCTGGTATATATATAATGAAGGGAAAACTACTATTTTATCATTGAAGTTTGTCTTAATAACGATTTTATCACAATATTTTGGTAAAATTGCTTTAACATACTCAACGTTTGGCCTAAATTACTAAAATATCACCGCGTCGTTAGTTTTAACGTTTGACTGTAGATTGGCCCCTCAAGTTGATTTGAATTTTTAGTTTTATCCTTTTTGCAATTTTGGTACTCAATTTAATTACACTTTGAATTTTTTTGCAAACAAAATAACATCACTTTCACACTTAATAATTATAAAATCAGAATATAAAAATTTACTAAAAATTATTAATTTGATAAAATAAAAATAAAAAATCACTATTATTATTTTCAACATTTTTTGAAATAGACTTTTTTGTCCTTATATTTTAATTTCGTCCTACATTTTTGCATTTTTGTTAAATAATGACCAATATTCTGTTAATTTTTTAAATAATTAACATTACTACCCTTTAATTATATAAATTTAATTAATTAATTACTTTTTAATTAATAGGTACTAAATTATAGCTTTACAATTTAAATAAAAAAATAAAAAAAAATTGTGAACTACATGCCCATTGTTAAACAGTGATCTACATCTTCTTAGAACAAACTCCCCACCGCCAATCGTTCAACCATCACCGTCAAACTACTACCCAATAAAAAGGCTAGATTCCGGTGAATTCAGCTCTACCATCTTAAACTTTAGTTGCGACTTGTACTGATGGTAATCGAAGAAAAAAATCCGCATCCATGGAATAATTGTTTGCTGATTCATAATTTTTGGTTATTGGGCAAGGAAACGAAGGACTTTAGGAGATAATTTATGAGCCGAAAAGACCTCTAGTGCCAACCAACTCTCCGATTGATGGCTAAAAAAGAAAATAAGAATGGGTCATGAGTTGGGTCGAAAAATTCAAAAATTTAATTGATTTTTCCAAGGTCTTATGGTGTTTTGATGCTAAAACTAAGGTCATAACTTGATTTATCATGTCAAGAGCTTTATTTTGGTATATGGTAGTTGTTTTGGTGGTAAAAAACTGGTTTGAGTGGTGTATGTAGTATTTTTTTTGGCTGAAATTGAAATACAAGGACAAAAAGGTATATTTTAAAAAATGCAAAGACAAAAATGTGCATTAGGTGATAATATAGGGATAAAACTATAATTTTCCCTTATTTAATGTTTTCAAGAAAAGTTAGTAACCATTTTTAATTACTAAAAAAGTCTATTTCAAAAAATGTTGAAAATAATAATAGTGATTTTTTATTTTTATTTTATCAAATTAAGAATTTTTAGTGAATTTTTATATTTTGATTTTATAATTATTAAGTGTGAAAATGGTGTTGTTGGCAAAAAAAAATTCAAAGTGTAATGAAATTAAGCACTAAAATTGTAAAAAGGATAAAAATGAAAATACAAATCAATTTGAGGAGCTGATCTACAAGTTTTTCAACGGTCAAACGTTAAAAACTAACGACGCAGTGATGTTTTAATAATTTAGGCCAAACGTTGAGTATGTTAGAGCAATTTTGTCAAAATATTGTGATAAAATCGACATTAAGCCAAACTTCAATAGTAAAATAGTAGTTTTCCCTATAATGAAAGAAGATTAATTCAAAAAATTTCTGTGAAGTCCTGAAAAAAGAGTTCTGCTGATTAACTTTCATTCTTTTCTTTAGTTACATCCGAACCACATTCCATCTATCCGATGATTGTGGTTAGCCTGGATGATTCTTCTGCCAGATTTGCACCATCGATTCCCAAAGCCGTAAGATGGCTTATGATCAATAAAATAAAGTTCCCAAGGGGAGACTAAATAATTTAGCGAGTAGATGTACATCAACATCTAGTTGACTAGGCATTTGGCCATCCACACTACCTTCTCCCTTCCTCTCATCTACCAAGAAAATAAAAACTATGGTCTAAATAGACAGCACATAGCTGTTTCCACACAGCTTGACACAGCAAAAATATGCCCTCAAATCACATCTAGTAGACCCACATGGACATAGATGGATTAAATTTATTTCACATGAGAAAATATGAATTCCACCTCTGCAAACCATATCTATTGATTTCTATCAAAAGGAGAAACATAGAACGTCAATATTGAATCAAAACCAGAACTATGGCAGGCTCAAAAGATTTCTTGACATTACCCAAAAAAAAGGGAAGAAAATGTTACAACATTAACTTTCCGAGGATATTACAGCGGCAACATTAAAATGGGGTGATAATAACCCTATTCTTGCTCCCACTTGAATATTTTGTTGGCCCCTTTTCACAGCTTTTTTCAAACATTTTTTACTGTTAAAGGGGCTCTGTTTTTGGGTCTATGAAACCTCAGGGGCTATACCAACCAATTACAAAGAAAAAAAAAAAAAGATAAGATGTTCAGTCGCTGTACAAATTATCTTCTTTTGAACACAGCTATAATGAGCCATGAAATATAATAAAAGGTGATGCTAGCCCATCACAAGCCTCCCAATAAAGGGGGAAGGTAGTAACCTCCTCGTAATACAAAGTGACTTCTCCATGCATCATATTATACTGGAATTCTCCAACAAGCCAGGCAATGGATTTGTCATGGAAACCATCAAAACCTATATAGTTACCGAAAATTAATAACATAAACCAAAATCTTAATTACTCATCAGTAAGCTTTTATTATATGATGCATTGCTGCCATGTGAAAGAACCTCAGGACAGATTCTTACCTGCTTCTTGTTTGCATGCAAATTTTCTTTCTTCCTCTAGAGCTTTAACTTCAAGATACTGTTCTACCATAGCAGATGGATGCAATATACAGATTCTTCGACCATTTATCCTGCCATAACAAGGATTTCCTAGCATTAAGATTACAGGTTCATTTTTTTTCCTTTTAACTCATTCAGTAACACCAAAGGAGTGAGATACAACACATGATTAAGCGTAAAAGAACCAGAGGAAAAAAAAATGGATGCAAATTTTATATACCTTAACATGGGTACTAGGAAATGCAGATGTCCGTAAGGTTTCTTGAGCCACATCTGAAGATTTTCTCTTAGGAGAACTAAGTATGAATGCAGCTTGATCGGCGGTTGCAGCAGTTGCGGTTATCCGATATCCGTTCTCCCACCTTCTATGGATCCCCTCACTGGGATAAAGGAAATCCAGTTCAACAACCTGGCAGATTTTGAAAAAAAAAAAAAGGAAGGTTAATTGCTTTCCATGGAGGAACTTTCCAATTGAAATTAAGCAACTGGAAAGAGACCAACCTGACTAGGAAAACCAGCATTCCTAGACATCACAATGCCCCATTTACTTCCTGCAGTAGTCATTGAGGTAACAGAGAAACCCTCTTTCCACTTTTTATTTATCCATTTGAAAGGAAATACATCACTAACTTTGTAGGATTGTTGAGTATAAGGTGTTCCTTCAATGACAAGGGCAGAACCAATATTAAACAGTCATTAAACTTCTCAAACATAATTTCTAAACAAAAATAATGTAGGAGCTTCCAATTTTAAAAAAAAAAAAAATTTCACCACGTGAACTTCTCTGTCCCATTTAGTTGAAATTCATGGACATACTTGTAAAATTGTAAAATGGAAATCAAAAACATAATTTTTTTTCTGGACGAACTTCTGTCAAAACCCCCTAGAAACACTCTGTAAGATGGAGCCACTAAAACCCAGAAGAAGAGATTTGAAGATATGTCACTAATCAAGTTTAGACATCCAAGAATCATGCTCTACCATATCAGTAAAACTCAAAAGAGGTTAAATTCATTTCCTAGGGTCAAATAAAGACAAGGTGAAATGAGATATATCAAGTCACTTACCTTTTGACATAACCACCAAGGCACTACCATTGGCTGTTCCAGCAACTGATGTGATATAGTAATTCTTGTCCCATTGTTCCATTATCCACTCCTGATGAAATAATGAGAAGGATGCCAAGAAAATGCATGACTAAGGTGATGTGCTAAAAAGGGGAAGAACAAAAAAATAATATTAAACAAAATTACCTTGTGCAAGAACACATTAGATAACTCATGAACTTGGGATGTAAACCCTGTTCCTGCATCCATAATAATGGCCCACAAATTCGCAGATGAGGCCACACAGCTTATGAATAAACCATCATCCCTGCCTTTCTCCACATGCTGATCAATTCTTGAATCCATAACATTATAGTGATACCTGCAAAAGAGATTGTCAATTACAAGACGACCAGAACATGGTTGTAACACTAACAAGTCGACTAATTTCACAGAAAATGGCTAAATCTAGGTTGTCATCCAACAACAACTGAACTTGATCCAAGCATGGATGTTTATATTTAACAATCTTAAATACTTAGTGTAAAAGTCATGAGGAAGAAAAAATTTGGTGCGACCAAACAAACATGGGCTAAGCTTTTGATTACAAGTGTTCTAACAAAATCCAAACAATGGAAAAAATAAAACAAGCTGCAAATTTTCCACGAAGTAACCAAGAACCAAGGCACCACAAACATTATGTTGGTTTTCTTATTTTTATTTTTAAGTAGAGATCCAAACAATGAAAAAAGGAAAGAAGTAATGAACAGAGTCTCAGAGCACACACAAATCTTAGAAAAATACTCCCATCTTTATTTTTACAGAAAGAGAAGATATGGAGTTCAATTCCGCAACGCATATTTTCCTAAATGTACTACTTGCCTCTGCTTCATTGATGGTCTAAAATTGTATACTGAGATCCACTGTGTAGCTGGAGTACCAAGTCGTATTTTCTTCTTAAGTTGCGCACCATCATCCAACTCAACAAGTGACCTTGCCCTTTTTTGACCCACCTATATAACCCACCCACAATGATATTCAATGACATTTTTAAAATGGCGATGAGCATTATAAAATAAATAAGCCAATTTAAACAATGTAACAACCTTAATAGCTCCATCAGTTAGAATTGGCCGTAGCAAAATATTGGAGCCGATGCTGTTGTCAAAAAGGGAAATAAGCTTCGAGTAATTGGGTTCTTCATCAAATCTCATGTTAGTCACCATCTCGTGAAATTGTTGAAAGGGAGGAGGACATAAGAAACAAAGCATTTCAGGAGAAGTTGCCATCTTCTTCTTACAAACTAGGAATCCTTTGTTTTCTCCCTGCGTCTCATGGGAATAAAACAACGAAGCATACAATGAAATAAAAGAAAAACAAACGGGACATATTGCATTTGAAAGTTGATCATAGTGCACAACTTACAACATAACCTTGCCAAGGAAGCTTCCCCTTGAGGAGAAATATGAGTGTATAAGCTAAGGACTCAAGGTCATCCCTTCGGCTTCCTGTCCTACCCAGATGAGCATGTACACTAGCATAACGTACAGTTCCCCTGCCAAAAACATTAAACAGATGCGCCATTTGAGGACGAAATATCGTTTACTCATCAGGTCCAGAGTACCATAAATCAAAAAATCCAAGAAATCAACCGAAGCAAACTGGTTGCTTGTTGCAAGATGCAAAAAATACACATGCCAGGAAATCAGGCTAATATTATTAAGAAATAACAATGGGTATCCAAAACAGGACTACGATTAATTATATATATCAGCCAATGTTCCAGTAATCCAAAAGTCAAACAGAGAAATATCCACCTGAAAACATCAGGCTTTTGGTCATAATCAACATGACGACCAGAGGTTGCATCCCGCCATCTTGAAGCTGAAATAGACAATAGACCATACTTTCCACCGTTAACTATGCCATAAAAATATAGAACTATCTCCAGATGCCTACAACTGAGTGCTGTTTAACTAGATGGGCGTAAAAAATACATACCCAAACCAAGATCAATCAAATAAAGCTTCTTCCCATTGGGAGTTCCGGGCTGGCCAAGCAAAAAGTTCTCCGGCTTTACATCCCCATGAACAAAACTGAAAGGAAAATGGAAAATTGTAACAACTACAAAAAAGAGAATTAAGAGGACACAAACACATATAATTATTTTACACACCCTCTTAGGTGAAGTTGTTCTAGAATCGATATTGCTTCTACAGCTATACAAGCTACCATCTGTTCAGACAACCTGCAGCAAACCAAGAGTTTAAACACAGTAACATCAACATTCAGAATAAAATTTTGAAACTAGGAAGTGATTTCTTTTGTGTGTGTGTGTATATATATTATAATTCAAATAATTAAGCTTCATACGTCTGATTACTAGAGTTCCAAACATCCCAAAGGCTTGGTCCCAGCATATCCATTACCTAAGTTCAAAAAATACAAACAATAAGATGATAAGATCAAGAATAATCAAATAATTAGGAGATCAAAGAAAAAAGCATTAATAAAGACATTGTACAAGAATATCAAACAGGAACTTACTAGGACATAGTAGTCTCCTTGTTGACCTTTATGATGAACCAATGGAATCCCATAACAACCGTTCACAGTGCTTTTGAAAAACCATTTAAACAAAGACTGGTTAGGTCATAGAATTTGGATTTCAACATAGCAGTCAGAATAAAATCATGCCTACCTATACACTTGCCACTCATATGGAGGGCCATAACTGCAACCTTTGCTATTTCGGTGCTCAAATTTCAACGCAACCTATACAAAGGACCAGGAAATAGTCATTAGTGATGCAATAAACCCCCAAGTGAGAGAGGGAGAGATTTTCCAGAACACCGTATGAATAGTTATAAAACCGTGACAAACCTCAAGAGCATCAGGGCCAGTACGGCCTGCACCACCAGACAACCTTCTCCCGACATAAACTTGACCGAACCCTCCTTTTCCCAGCTTCCTCTCCAACTTGTACACAGGGGAGTTGCCTAGTTGTACCTGATAAGGAGAGAAAATAAGAGAACAAGATATGTAAATATTACCTACAATAAATGAATATGATGGAGACATTTTCTGGACAGTTACAATTATTATCATTATGCAATGCACCATGTGATAAGAGATATACATTAATTGCAGATTACCATTTCACGCAATCAAAAACCGGGTGCACAATACCATTACCATATTTAAAGGCAAAATATCTCCAGTCTTATTTCCTTCAAAATGACAATCGTTGCTTTGTAAGAGATTTCCAATTAAAGCTGGAATGAAAAAATAAGACAATTGCATGCTTTATCATTTGAAAGTTAGAACTTTAGAAACCAACTGGAATCAATGATATACCTTCCAAATAAAAAGCAAATGCAGTTATTTTTTGCTTTAGCTTATTTAGCACAAATTAGCACATATATATCTAGCAACATTATAAAATGCAGATATAAAAACATCTCAATCAAGAATAAAGAACAATCGCAAAAGCATTCTAATTACAAGCTTAAATCATACAACATAAATTGAAAATTGAAAAGCCCTACCCTCTCTGGAAGGGGACTTGTGCTGCCTTCTTCCTCGCCAACAGCCAATTTTTCTGCACTTCTCTCAACTGCCGGTCTTGCGGGCAAGTCTAAAACAGCACGACCCCGGCCACGTGCACCAACACCTAAAATCTTTGGATTTTCATCTTGATTCATTGCTCTAGCGCCTCTGCCCCGACCAGCTGACAGAGGAGTTAAATAAACACCACGTCAGCAAGAAAGCAGAGTTCATTCATTGTAAGAGTGAACGTGTGGAACCATTACCTCTTCCAGCACCGCGCCGAGTAGTTGGAACTAAACCAGTAGGGTTCTGGTTTTGTTTGACCCTCTGTGATCGCCGAACTCCAACTTGCAAATCTGGCATTCTTTTCCCATGCAAGAGTTGACTTATTTTAATCTAACAGGCCTACAAATACAAATGACCATCCCATAAAAAATATACAAATACAACAACTAAACGAGGAGAAATCTATAAATTAAATATGGAAAGGGATGGCAGCACCACATGGTAGAATTATGTTCAAGCATGTATGAAGGTCCTACTTTAAGTTTTCTTTCTTCTTCTAGCTTTTTTCTTATATATATAAACAATTTTAGTTATAACATGAAATAGGCAGCTTCTCTTAGTTTTGACGCTTTGCAGTAAATAAAGGGAAAGGACAAGAACTTAAAAAGGAAACCATAATTGAGAAATAACGAATAAAGGAGCCCGACAACAGCATTTAAATCAACAATGAACGACATGCAACGGCATTGAAATCAAGAATAAACGACAAGCAGCAGCATTGAAATCAAGAATAAACGACAAGCAGCAGCATTGAAATCGACAATAAACGACAAGGAACAGCATGAAATCGACAGTAAACGACAAGAAATAGCATTTAAATTTCAAATAGACGACAAAGGGAACAATCTAATCTGGAAGCCAAACAAGATCATTTCGCAGAAGGCATCACTTTCTTATCACATCAAATACAATACAGTTACTCAAACTAAATCTTCATTTGTTAAACACCATGTGGCATGAATTTCAAAATACATACTGAATAAAGCTCCATTAGTGCACAAAAATCAGTATCCCTTCAGCTGAAACTTGTAAAAGGACCTATTTTAAGTGTTTTAAAATAATATAACAAACATACCTGCCCGCAAAAAGAACATCCCCTTCATTTCAACTATAGTTTTCAGATTGCACCTTAAACTCTCTAATTCCATGCATCATACATCAGAAGAGGCAAAACTGATTCACAAGAACTACATTGAAACTAGCAACCCTAGCACATCAAATCTATGGAAAAATCCTAATTCAATTAAGCTACAGATTACATTCCATCAAACCCAAAAGTATCACCATCACCAGCATCACCCACAGTTATCCTCAGCTGTACAAAGATCGCCAATCAACAAAACAAAGCAGAAAGAGAAAACACAAAACCTTCTTTCATGTCAACACTCAATCAGAAATCATCACATCCAAAAATCACAATCAAAGCCCAAACTCAACAACTTTTGAACATAAAATCACATGTACCCAACACTCAAAAAACCGATACAAAATGAAATTACCAAATATAAAGGCCATGCAAATTCATCAAATACGATCACACAAAAGACATTGAAAAGATCAATACCCACATATAGATTCACCCTTATCAATGCACCATCAGAACAAAAACCAACAAAACGAGCATCATCTGGAGCAGATGAGAATTCGTTTTAAACTTTTCTACTAGGCTTAATAAGAAGCCATTAAGCCAAAAAAAAACAAGAAGATAACATTAAAGCACATACCTTTAAAAGATGAAATCGAAATTTGAAACGATTATCATCTAAGTAAAAGAAAACACAAATAATAAAATAAATAAATAATTGGGTGAATGAAAAATGAGCTAAAAACTGATTTTGATCGTCTTTAAGAAAGGGAGGCTACAGAAAGAATCGATGGTGGTGGGTGACTTCTCGGTGTATGTAATATGTGTGTGGGGGAGAGACGGTGCACGGGCACCTAAGAGTGCACGTTAGAGTACTGATACACGTGGCTTAATGTAAGTGGAGGAAATATTTCTTACTGTGGACATCAGTACTACCGAATTGCAACCTCGAATTAATGAATAAAATATAATAATCAGTAAAAGCCGTTACCTAGGCTTTCTTCCGTCACTTACAAATACGGACATGGGTTGTTTGTTAGGCTGCTTGTCTTTAACCGTCA